>VWYH01002416.1:922146-1121729 GCA_013399365.1 Pampusana beccarii | reverse complement strand
GCCGCCTCGCTCCGTGCGCCCCGCTGCCTCCCCGCCTCCTCCCTCCGCCGCCTCCCCACACCCCGGCAGCGCTCCCCGGGCTCGGCTCTTCCCTCTCTGCCCCCGGCACCCCCTCACCTCACCCCCACACAGGCTCTTCTCCCCCGGCCCCCGCCATTCCCCTCAGTCCAGGGGTTCGCGTCCCCCGGGCTGCCCTTTAGCTGTTTTCCAGATGTATCCGCAGCGCCCTAAGCAAGCTCGGCATTTCGGTAGCGATGTCTTGCGGGGGTTGTTTTGCAATCTCAGTAGGGTTCCCCCCCCCCCCGCCCTTGGTGCAGCAGCGTTTTTCTGTTCATGTGCAGACCGGAAAGCTCTAATGCACGTAGCCCATGGCAGGGAGACGGGCTAGATAACGTATACTTTAATTGGTCCGGGTTTGGAAAGCTGACACTTCAAATATGATAGGCATGGGGGTTTTGAGGCTGCAGGAAGAAGGTGTGTCCAGGTGTGTATATTTGAGTTGCTCTGCTTTTTAGATCACGATGATTTAAATTTCCCTTTTACTGCCGTAAAATTAACCCAGAGGTACAGTATGGAGTCCTGTAGTATATTACGTCGACACTAGGGGTGTCTCCTGCTTTTCACCACTGCCAAGAAATCAACGCCCTTTTTTAATAAACATTTATTTTAGCCTAAATTATCCAGTACCCTGGCTGCAGGAAGACTCTGGTGATATTTTGGTTTTACAGCTGGAGAAATAAAAGTGGTTTAAACTTTTCATTCGTAACCCCTTAAGAGCAAGGCCAGCTGTTCATCACATTTCACCTTAGACCTCAGAACCTGGGAGCCAAAAATGAGTGTCCTTTTGGTTTTAGGTGGGGGATAGCAGTCTTTCTCTTAAAAAATAAAGTTGTAGCAGAAACCGATGTACTATGCTCAGGCTGTATTTGTGTGTACACTTTAATGTTTGTTAGATGTGCATTAGGAGAAATATTTTGAAATGTATATAGGCTTGGTTTCCACTGGGGACTGAACTAGTGTGTTTACTGAATGCTTTCGTACAGTCTTGGAGTACATTAATTAAGACTGTGAGAAAAGAAGGCTCATATTTTGAGAACAAGGTATTAATGGAGTCAAGACTTAAAAAGAACAAAGTTATGATGGGAAATTACGCCATGGTTGCAACTCTGCTAGTAGCTGTGAATATGGAGATGCACAGTGATCATCTTCCACAACACTTGTGCTCATACTGCCAGTAGTTGAGTCTTCTGTGTAAATTTTGTTCTCAAAGACTGAGATGTTAACATGCATAAAAGGAAATAAAATGTTGCTTAACCGTGATGCCTGTGTGTGTTAGTGACCTGTAATGAACCAAACTTTCATGTATGATTAACTGTGATTATCTTTTCCTTCATTCTGTTGCAACTAAAGCTGTCCTAGCATCTTTTGATGGTATAGTCATGTTGATTATGACTTTGTGACTTCTTGAATGGTGTTTGTATATGATCAGTTGCAATGTGTAAATGTAGATGCTGGGACAAAAGGTGTGCTGGGTATGATCTCTACCAGTAAAGGTGTTTGTTTGCTCGCGTAAGTAGTAGCAGCACCAGGAGAGTTTTCACCAGAGCTGTATTGGTACACTGGTTCTGATAAAACCTGATCTTAGGTACCTTGTAGTCTGAAAAATGAGCTAAAACTAAACAGCTGATAAAGATTAAACCCCCCTTCATTTAAGTTGCCATTCTTTTTACTGTCATTACCCTGTGGATCTTTTCACTGAAAGAGTTCACTTTGAATGAAGAAGTAGAGTAGACCTTGTTTCAGTCTTTACTAAAGAAATTATTTTTCACAGTTTGGAGTAATGTTTCTTTTGTGTTCTTACAGGACCAGAGAGCGAACAGTTATAGTGAAGAAAGAGACTAATGTGTTGTTGTGTTCATAGTAGGTAGCTTAAGAGAAAACATAAACATCTAGTGAGTCAAAGAATGTAGTTCTGGATATTTTGGTGTAGCCAGTTCTAAAATAATCTATCAGGCAGAGAGCATAAGATGATGAGTCCATTGCATAATGCTAGAAGTAATGTTGATATGCTATTTCTGTCAGAGCTTACTTAGAAAATACTACTCATAGGAAAAACTTGGTAGGAAAAGGTAAATAGCACAAATAGATGCTATTAAACAGTCTTGGTTTTGGATAGATAAACTCTGTTTTCTGTATTCTGGTTTATATCCAGCTCTTGAGTTTTATAGTTACAGAAGACACAGAATTCCACAGGAGTCACCCAAACCACGTTATGTAGTGCACCCATCTTGGCTAGATTCTATTAAGTTGTTTTGACAGACTTGACTTGAATAGTGGTGCTTCTGTTATATTTTCTCCAGCTGAAGCTGATCTAACAGTACTTCTAAATTACTGAAGCCAAGAACCACTAATTTTTTTATTTTCAATAAAACAAACCCCAGAAGACCATCTCAAACCATTATTTACTATTTAGCAGGGAGGGTATTAAATAATTGGTTCTTAGCTGAAGAAAAAACTAGTCGTTCCATTACCAAATCGTAGTTTTACTGCAATCATTACAAACATCTGAATAGTCAGCTCAGTTTTGTAACAGGTGGCAGGAACTGAGAGGCACTCGCATGGTCCATCTTGCACCTTCTTACTGGTGGTCTTCTGCCACAGGTGGAATAACTGGTCTAGGATTCAAACTGCGAAGCTCGTGTAGGTCTTACAAAGTATTTGGTAGGCTTATTTAAGCCAGTTTGTTTAATGGAAGAAATTATTTTGGGAGTAATTCTCAGAGGCATAGTTTAGAGGCCAATTTGAATATGCAAGTTTACTTGGCTCTGTGATCTACAAAGAAAGATCTGTTGATGGAGGAGGAAAGAGACTTTTAAAAAAGTAATTATTTTTTCACTGTTTCTGTAGTAGAATTCTGTCTTTGTATAGTTAAACTATTAGTGACAGGGAGAAATGAAAATTGACTAAGGGAAACTCGTTTGTGGTGAGCATGTGTCAGGAACTTCAGAATATTCGCCTTCTAAGACATCTGACTTGACACTAAAAGCTTTAAGGCAGTGAGATATAACATCTAT
This sequence comes from Pampusana beccarii, assembly GCA_013399365.1. NCBI lineage: Eukaryota > Metazoa > Chordata > Aves > Columbiformes > Columbidae > Pampusana > Pampusana beccarii. The sequence continues at coordinate 1,118,655 of VWYH01002416.1, read as the reverse complement.
ATTGGGGTTTTTATTTGTATCTTAAAGGAGATAGGATTATCTTCCATTGATCAGTGCAAGAAAAGGAGACTTCACTAATTCTGGTATTTCTGAGCCAACAAATGAGGCAGAAATACAGATTTGAAAGCCAAACTATTTCTTGATTTGCTTCTGCCCCCTCGTTTCCCTAATTTTTGTATGTCAGAAAGACATACAAAAAAAATCTTAAGAGGTAATTGGGCTATTATAAGAAAATTATTTATCAGTTTTGATTGACAGAATACATGCTTTGAAGAAGAAATTAATCTAGCAATGAAGATCTTATGGCTTTCCTGTAGCTGGGTGTCGAATCAGTGTTTAGCTGGCAGGGTTGCAGAAGGAATAGCTTTTTTTAATTGTAGGTATGCTTAATAGTGTTCTACTGTAATTAGTAAATTGCACTTGCATAAGCTTTTTTCAACATTGCTTTGATTTCCCTGCTAGTAAAAGAATTCTTTTGCTCTCCCTCCTCTTTTTTAGTGCCTGTGGTTATCTGAGTTTTGTTAAAGAAAATTGTATCCTCTCCTAAAAATGTTGTAAGTCAGAATGGTAGTTGAGCATGAAACTGTTAAGATTTTGGTTTAGTTATATGAAATGGTGACCAAAAATTGTGTTCATAGGAAAAACTTTTTTGTAATTTGAGCTAATGCATGATTTCTTGAAAGCAATTTGCTCTTGATTTCTTTGCCCCTCCTTTTTCTTCCCAAGCCTGTTCTCCCAGCTCTGGGCAGTATCATTTGTGAACTTCTAATGCAGAGAAAAATTACAACGCACTGTTCTTTGTTGATTGGCAGCCAGTTAATTTAGTGATACTTTTCACTGTTTTCCATCCTTTCCTTTTTTGGCCTGTATGTATGTTTCTTTTTCTTTTCCTAAGCTTGTTTGTTGCTGTGTGTTCCCTACAGAAAGAGCAGAGGGGCAAAGGGGGCTGGCTGTTCCCATGCTTCCTACCTGCTACCCTGTTTCCCCCCAAATAAGACAGGGTCTTATATTAATTTTTGCTCCAAAAGATGCTTACTTTTTTACATGTATAGCTGCCTGGGCACTATTTAAATTGACTTTTTTAATGAACTGTAACTAGAGCTTATTTTTGGAGTAGGGCTTGCATTTTGAGCATCCTCAACAATCCTGAAAAATCATGCTAGGCCTTATTTTCAGGGTAGGTCTTATTTTTGGGGAAAGTGTCCTTGTCAGGATCAAACTCCTCTGCTTCTGGAGGAGCGAGCGCTGCAAGGATGGGGGAGTAAAGATTGAAGTGATGGGGAAGGAATGATGAGAGGCGTGGATCTGTGTCAAAGAGAGGCATAAAAAGGGCCAATGCTTAAAGTTTACATAGTTGGAACCTTCTGAGCAGGATATTGTAAGAAAATAAGTATCTTGTTTTACTTCATGCCTCTGTTAATTAAAGCAGGAAAAAACGTTGGAACGCCGGGATACTGTAAGAATTTTATTAGCTGACTTGATCACCTAAATTACTTAAACGTGTTCTTTCTTTCCTGAAGACGACAAGAGTTTATCTTGCTGTGCTCTTGTGAACCTGGTAAATATTGTCCTTGTTCTACAAATGAAAAAGGTTGAGGTCGTGGTGAGGTAATAACTTATCCAAGGCCCTTTTTATTGTTTAGAAGTGAACGTTAGTATGCAATGCTGGAGATGGATAATGTGTTTGTAGCTCTGAAAGTATTTAAATAAGACGACTAAATCAAATTAAGTGCTATGAATTTTGAGGTGTTGGGGCTGATGAATTAGTGGAATTGGACTGCAGCCACTAGAAAACTTGCTGTACTCTGTTTGGCTTACAGCGTGTGATGGTGTGCAGTGGTTGAAAGCTTGCTCATACACTACTTTCTTTCAGCATCTTTGTAGTGCTGTGTTAGGCACTTGAAGTGACTTCTTTTAGAGATTAGACTTGGAAAAGGGCCTTATATCCGATAAAAGCTGTGCAGCTTCTTAGATGTCAGTGGTCTAAAGTTCATCTTGACACCAGCAGTTTGAGAAAGATCTGCTACAAAGATTGCCTTGCTGTGCTGAATGAAGGGGGACAGACTTGGATATGGACTGACATGTTTTTATCTGTAAAAGATAGAGCTTTCAGTATACCAATTCAAATGTTTTGGGAATTTTTCACTGCTGTTTCCCTGGATCAGGGAGCTTAAATGACTCGAAATTCATGATTTTGTAGTGATTTAAGTACATGACTAGAAGCAATGTATTCTGCTTGATGTATGATGTAGCTAGATTATTTTGGTCACCATTTGAAATACTATATTTCCTTAGTAATATTGAATATCAAGATGAGTTTAACCAGGGTTAAACTTAAACTATGGCTTGTCTTCCTATTCTGGTCTGTTCTATATCATTTGAATGGCAAATGTCTGTGGAGAGGTGTTGTGTGGTTGTTTTTGTTATTTTGTTTGGTTTTGGTTTTGTTTTTTAAGTTGCAGGTGTTTAGGAACAAAGCCCACATCTTGCAAGTGAAGTAATTTTTGAAGTGACAGTTCTTTTAAATAGGAAGATTTAATCTTGACATTTTACGTAGCTTTCTAAATGTTTAACGTGAAATTTTTAATTTGGTAATTCAACTTTATTAGGCCTTTTCCACATACAGAAAGACCATTAAAATGTTTTATATGTTGGTTTTAGATTGTACCTAGCACAGTCACAAGCACATTGTTACTTTAACTGCTTGGGAAAGGCTAAATCTGACTTGCTTGTAACTTGACAGTGAGTTGGCCCTGCTATTGATACTCTGTTCCACAAATAAGGAAGAATACCTAGTGATATAAATAATAATCTTTAACTGTGTTAAGGAAGTCTCAGAAACTCTTTAAATGCTTTGGATTAAAGGACAGCATTGCTCTTGAACTGCCAATAACAATCTTGGCTTCCAAGCTGTAGACAGGTTGTGCCCATTTATACGCTCAGGTGAATATTTGTGAAGTCTGATGGACATTTTTAGGCAAACTGTTAAGCCAAAGAACCGGAACTCCCCCAGTAAGCTGATACTGTGCCTATTTTAAAAAGCTTATGCAGTAAGCTTGAAGTTCCCAAACACCTGATCTCATTGTCTAAGTTAGGTAAAGTAGGAATTAAAAAATGTAGGAAGACATTTGTTAGTTAAAGAACTTTGGTCAGAATTTGGGAGGGGCAGGAGAAGGAGGGGACAGAGTAACAGCAAGGAAGCCCAGAAATGAAGACCAGGCTTAATACGTTTCTGGGAAGAAACCCAGCTACTGGAAAAGTGGATTCAGCTATGATTCTCACATGAATATAATTTTAGGATCATCTGTACATGCTGTGGAACTTCTTTTCTTCCTCTGGTATATTTGTGACAAGTATGGAGGCTTTTTAACCTTTATTTTAAGCCACTGGAAACTTTAGGAAGACCTCAACTACAGTACTGCTCTCTTTTTCTACCCCTTCTCTGTCGTCACCCTGTGAATAGCTCCTTTGTGTACATTTATCAGGTGTAGTAGAGATCACAACTGTTGTTTCACTGCTGTTATAAATGTGTAGGTTCTGAGTAGCATCACTGAAGTTGAAAGAAGTCACTTGGATTCCCTCTGTTCAATGATACTACAACCAGCAGAGAGGACTTTAAAAGGAGTTGTTGTTTTTTGTAACAAACTCCATGGCTATGACTTTAGGCCTCAGCTTGTGAAGGAGAACTTCTGTACTTTGTAGGCGTGATGGCTGAACAGCTTTTTCACTTTTGTGTATGTAATGATGTTCTCTTGGGGAAGCTTAATTTAGCATTGAGCCACTGTTTTAACAGGCTTAGCACCTTGGTATGTGAGCAGTCATGGGTCAGTTGTGTTGTTAATGGTGAAGGAACACTTCACAGAATTCTCAGAGAAGACCTTGATTCCAGGTAGATCTGCTAACAAGTCTAGGAAAAAAAAATCCACGATAAATACTCCTAAACGGCAATAACAAAAAATGCCATGTGAATAAATAGACTTGATTTTTATATTTGACCTAAGTAGACTATATTAGCACTCTAATAACTGTTCTTCATAGAGGTATCTAGTAAAATATCTATCTACTACTTATTAAACTTTTGGGGGGATTTTTTATAGAAATAGTGTTTTCCTGAACTACTTTATTCTAAACACTAAGTTTGGTTATTTTAGTAATAAGATTAAAGCCTTTGCATTGGGTACCACTGATGTTAGTTTTTTATTTACAACAGTGCATTGAAAAATCAGATTAGTGATTTATAAATGTGATTGGTAAAAGTATGGAAGGTTAGTAGGTTTGAATCTTCTGTAGTCTTTGAATGTTAGAGTTCAACTCTAGTGATGGTGTAGTTGGGTTTACCAGAGGTCAGTTCTGAAAAACTGTCCTTTGAGAGGCCTTAGAAAAAATCAACAGTGAGCTCAGAGGTGGCCAAATTCCTTTTCTTGGTGAGAAAATGAAAAAATCACGTGAATAAAAGAGAGTAAAATTGAGGGGAAGTAGAAGATGGTGGTTTAACACTTCGGCATGTAGTGATACAGTAGTACTGTAATGCTCTATAGTAGCGGGCAGAACACTTAAAGATTCTATAAAAATTGGGAAGAGGTGGTTTAAGAGTGATTTTTAGCAATAGTTTTATTTGGGATACTTTCTCAGAGGTATTGTTTAGCATCTATGTGGTGTCACTAATGTTTTGTCCCTTGATTTGCAGTTCATGTTGCAGACCAGTGTACAAATTTACACATTTTATATGCTGCCTTTCAGGTTTGCAAGCAGTGAATTTTTGGAAGAGCTAAGATGGGAAGCAGCAGCAAGGTGGTAGCCTGTGGTTCTGTGGGCAGATTGTGTATAAATGCAGAGTTGTGTCAGTCTGGGGGGGATGGACGTGGTTATTTGTACTGTGCCTTGCACTGGGATGACTGGATTCTTGGTTGTGAGCCCCAGAGCAACTGGTAATTCTGACTGGAAGTCACTGGGGCTCTGCAGGGGTGCACCTACTTAACTGTTTTGGGGACCTGTGGAACCAATAAATAGCAGTCAATTTCTAGTGTGGCTTTGTGTGTACTTTTATGCTTTCATGGATATTTACAGCTTATGGAAATTTACAGCTCGTCGGGACAGCTGCTTTTAATTGTATTGCTAGTTACAGCAATTAATAAGCCTTGATTTCTGGCAGGATCAAGGAATCTTATCTTTGACAAGTACCAAAAATAATCCTGCCATCTATCAGTAAATGAGATTTTTTGGATAACTCTTTAAATGTTTGACATATGATTTTTATAAGCTACTGAAACTGGGTTGGAATTCTAATTTCATCTTTTGAGAACACCATTGTTAGCTTGTAACAAAAATGCTAGATGTTTCCATTTGATACTGAATGGTAACTATTTGCATTCCTGTACATAAATATAAGAAGTCAGTTCCTGCCATGAAGAACTTACCCTAAAATATTCTATCTTTTTAATTGCATTTGAATGTTACTTCATATAACCAGCTCCTGAATGGGCATCACCTCAGCATTATCATTTTAACAAGTCAGTATTTTCTCCATGACACCCATCATATAAAGAAAACTGTTTTGAGATTTCAGAATATTCTCTATCAGTGAAAACCTTAATGGAAAGCAGTGTGGTATTTTTCTGTGTTTTCCTAGGTTTTATTTTGCTTTCCTTTCATCAGGAAGTCTACGGTAATAATAACTGGAAGACTTTGGAAATTTGCAGTGTATATTTTCAGAAAATAAATTCCTAATTTGCTGGAAATTCTAGAGTGCTGGAAATCCTAAGTACTCACTTAGAATGGAAACTGGTAATGCCTGAAAGACCTGTTTAGTGTTTTGTAAAATTCTTGATGTTTTAATTACAATGGTTTTGATCCCTCTGTATTGGATCACAGTGTTCACAGGGCCTGTTTTCAAACCGTATGACTCATCTTTATTCTTTGCTGAATTCTTCGTAAGTCCTTGAGTGGCATCAGCTAAACCAGAGCTTGTTAAAATGTCTCAATTTAATAGCTGACAGCTGTTACATCCTGGTGAAGTTATTTTCCTTTTGGAAAAAAAAAACCCCTAAGTATTAAGATTAGTGTTAACTATTAGAGACAGTTAAGAATACTGGAATACAATCTCTTACTTTGCAGATTCCGTATCTATGCAACAATTCCCCTTGGACGTAATCTGCTTCTTCCTTTGATTTGCACATCTTGTCCAGTTCTGCATCTTTGCCGACTTGATTGTTTTCCGTTGTTGTCAGTTTGTGAAATCCATTTTTGAACTTTTTCAGTTGCATGTTCTTTACGTAATTCTTTGCAATGTTCTTCAGCCTCTTTTGTGATAGATCAACAATGACATTTTATTATCTACTTTTGTGATCTTTTTTTAATGTACTGTTTCCATTTTCTCTTGTTGGCCAGCCATAAGACACTTATCTCCCTTCTTTAAAACTCACATTTCCCTTTTTGACATGAAGTGATATTAAACTGTTTATGAATTTCTTAAATGGGAAGAAGGGCTGGTGACAGCATCTACTTATGCAGCCTGTTTCTGTGCTCTTATACCGTTTGCTCAAGTACTTTACATTGACTTATGTGACATTCCTGAAACTTGAAGGCCTTGTGGCGTAGCCTGTGTGAATTGGCGATATTCTCTGAATTGGTACTTTTAACTTTCCACCTCAAGGATGTTCGACTCTTTGAAACTCTTAGTAGACTGTCGTATGCAGCAGAGCTGCATCAGCTTTCTTTTTCCTCCCGATCTTCTTAGATCTATTTAAAAACGTGTTGCCAAAGCTTCAACCTTTGCAATTTGCTCTACTGAATGTACTGTTAACATCTAAAAACTTAAAATAATCAGTTGGTAGAGGAGTATGGTCACATTGCTCTTGAGTATTTACAGCCTTTCTGTGAATAGGGAATTACATCCGACTGTAGTATAGTCTTTTATAGTAAGTAGTATATTACTATTATATGATGCAGTGTAATATGTAATCTTAATTTCTAGAATGTATCTTTGCTATTTTCTTTTCCCTTTACAAATACCGTTTGCAGCAGTACAATGAATCCACTGTGTCTAAACCCTCTGAAGAAGCCTTCTGAACTTTCTAACTGATCCTGATCTCCCATTCTTTGCTTGCACAAGTCAGTGAACAGTTTGTGGCAAGGGATCTATGTTGCGAACAAATACATTAATCTGTATGTTTGTTGGTTGCTGTCAGAGGATAACATGCTCTCTTTCTTTTCCAGCTATGTTCTCATCTTTCATATTTGCCCCAGCCCAATACACATGTGAGATCTATCTGATCAGTAACAAGCAGCCTGTAGCTGTTTATTGCAGAAGTTATGGAGGTGGTTTGTTTTCTCTAATGGGGTTCCATGACTCCTGTAGCTCCTTTTTTGCTTTTGGAAAACCCCCTGCAAAGAGAAATGTGATAGTACTGCTCCTTTCCAATACTCATAGTGTTGCTGAGGAGTAGTAGTGTGAAACTGATGTAGTGATTATGAGTTTTCTTCCTGTGTGTAGAGGTAGAGCTTTCAGTGTTAATATCTGATCTTCTTGGTACAAGCAAGATCAAGAATTTCAGAAACTTCGGAAGACTGGGCCACCCTTAGTTTTTCTCCCTTTTTTGTATTTGAAGTGTCACAAATAATTTTTAAGAGGTAGGAGTGTTTGATCTGCAGATGTTAACACTTACCTTTAGCTTTTTGAAAATTACTCCAAAAATAAGTTTAAATTTGCAAGCATAGTAACAAGTACTATACCTTAAAGTGGCAGTAATTTCCACAACATACTAGAGCATGTTTAAAAAACAATGCAGAGAAAAGCAAGCCTACCTCTCTCACCCCTCATCAATCCAGTGGCAAAAATCCTTGACTAGAAGTCTTATAGTTAACATAACTATTTTTTCCAGTTTCTGATAATTTTGGAGGAAGGTACTGAACTACCAATTCACTTGGCAGAGATTTGAGTGGGATTGTTCTAGAGAGCTGTTTGCTGAAGCTCCCTAGTTCTTTTTGGTTTTATAGTACCTGGGAGTGCGGAGAATTAAATTGCTGTAATTGAAAGCAGCCTCATGAGAGCATATCTATATATAGCAAATTATATTTCAATATGGCTTTAGGTCAAGTTAATATCTTCTTGTAAAGTAACTGTCTGTTCCTATTTCTGTGTAGGTCAGCCAGTGATGAGTTCTCAGTCTCGCTGGACTGCTGTTTTATTGCTTTGTGTTGAAGCTTTGAACATTGTCTGTTTTCTGGGAAGGTACTTTGGACAAAACCTGTTTTATCTCCAAATTGTTGCAGAGAAAGGGAGAAGCTGAAACAGCTTTAATTGCCTACTAAAATTTTTACCTGTAAAATGGGGTTTTGACTCTTGGGTAGTTTTGTCTTTCTTCATTTGACAGACTCTAAGATGCTAAATAATTGCTTAATCTCTTTAATTACTGGTGAAAACTGTGTGACTTTGTTTATAGTCCCTCTAAATTCTCAGGGATGCTTGCATACTTCAGCTTAATGTTTTGAATGAATGGTTCTTTTGTTCTATATGTTATTTCAGTTTTCTAATCTGAAGTTGTTGTTCTTCCACATAAGCATAACACAATTTACTGTTTGTGATTGCTTGGATTTTTCTATGTTCATACCCACCAATGGAGGGAAAAGATTCCTTCTTATTTGTGAAGTAATTAAATCAGAGAAGATCATAAATGGCTGTTATCCAATTCATATATGTCAGCGTCCTGAAAAACAAGATCAATATTATATGCTCTGGTTTTTGTTTTGCTTTAATATCCCATTAGTGTAAGTTGATGTTGTTTCTTTATTATTTAGACGTTGACCCATAACTCTGATAATCCCATGACACCTTAGTCACTTGTTATGATCTTAAATCCCATTTTATGCTTTCTCCCATGGTGTTTATAACAAGCTTTTGCACTGTATACTTATAAATAAAATTGCCTCCTTTGAAGTGCTCTCTAAAACTCTTCAGCTCCACTTTTGTTATGCATAAAGATTTTTTATTTTTAATTTGTCATTGATAGGTCTATTGTCTTGTAGTCTTACCTGTAGCTTCTACTTTGTTTTGTATGTGGATTACAAATTTTCTGTTTGGACAGCATGGTCTTGTTTCATTTTCACTAGTGTGATCTTTGCAAGTATAACAGCACAATTATAGAGTAGATCGATTGGGAAACTTTATTGCGATTATCTTTGACGTTGAGAAAGAAAAAGCTGCTGTTGTCTCTTCTTTAGCTATGGGAACTGAATAAACTTCAGTGAAGAGGCTTGTGCAGGAAACCTAGGGAGAGGTTTTGTAGCTGAAACCAAATGGTGATGTGAGTGGAACAAATAAATTAGTATCTTGCATTTTTTTTTGTGACTCATCCAGAAGCAATGGAGGACCAACCTGTCTTACCCCAAAGGCTTCCTAATGTGAACCCTTAATTGCATCAGATTTTGATTTGCACTTTGATTTAGTGGTGGCAGAACTGTAGTGTTCTCCTACTAAAGGCTGAGTTGCTTCAGAATCTTTCTGGGAGACTCCTTTCTTTGGCTTTGGAGAGTTCATTATTCATTTATGCACTGAAAATTACAGGGTTTTGAGGATTTTCAAGATTGACGCAAGCTGTAGAAGTGCCATCTCTGTAGCGATTGCATAAGTAGGCTGGATTGTTGCCTCTAAAGAGTAGTGGCTGGGAACTGCCAAAAGTGAAATTGTCTAATACCACGCAGGGAATTGTACATTAGCTCATGAAGTTAACACTTCTATTCCTGTGACTGTTTTTCTCTCAAGTTTTATTTACAGATTGCAGTATTTATTCAAGTTTTTGCAGTGCGAGCTCATATTATTTTTTATGAGAGCTTATGGTTTCTCGTACATATGAGGTTTTGCTTTTTTTCCTCCAAATAGCAAGATTTATTTGCTAATTTTCTAAATATGGCACAATCTTTTCTCTGGCTCACTTTGTTTTAAAAACTGCACTATGCTTATCTATACCGCTGTTAATTATCTATCTACCTGACATATTGCAAATTCCATCAGGGAGATCATAAAATGGAACAGAAAACCTTTTTCTTGGAGACACCTTCAGTTCATTTACAGATGAACAAGTAGTGTTGTGTGGCTGTGTGTACAGATATGTGATTAACCCAAGTATTCTATCATACCTTCAAGATGATGCAAGTTTAGATTTTTGTTGAAAGCTCTGCAATCGTAGCTGAGTTCAGATAGGAAAAGCTATGGCACTTATGTATATGAATATAAATCACATCCCTGCTCTAACTGGACAGATTTCACTGATTGCTTTTCAGTCCTGAACACTTCAAATTCAAAACATTGACATTGAAAATGAGTGGTTTAATGCTATTTGAATAGATGCACTTTGTATTTATGTTCCTTTTAATATTAATAAAGGCAAACGGGCATATTAAAAATAAAGGCTGAAGCCTCTTAAAGTTAACACTCTTGATTCCTTTGGTTTTCCCGTCCGGTAGAGAATTTGGCAACGGTAGCTATCTCTAATTTCAGGTTTGCTTCTTGCTTCATTGGTTTAGGGCTTCCCTGTGATATCCTAGAATAGCTACTTAACTGTGATGGCCTTAAGCCATTAATATCTCATTTTGGAGGAGACCCGTGGACAGTGGAGGGTTGAAATAAAGCATAGCAGAAGTGACGGGCCAACTGCCAGCCAGAGGACAAGTGGCTTCCCTTAAAATGACTGACGGAGCCTGAGCAGAGCCGGGACTGGATTAGATGGTGACTAAGGAGTAAACTGCAGGCTTTTCCGAAGACTTGGATGGTCTGTCTCTTGCATCCCAAGGGGGGATGTGGTGGGACCTGATGTATATCCGAATGGGAAGAATCTTTTAAGGAATTATCACTTCTTTTGTTATGAATAATTGAATAAATGTATCCCAAACAAGGTTTTTGTATTAAGGCTTTTTCTTTCTTAAATGTGGCAAAGGGAATTGTAACACTTATTTTGTGTATTTGCAAAGAACAACAATGCCAGAATGCTGTAACAGCTTTAACCTGACTTGATCTCTACTGTAATCCCAAATCCGGCAATCCCCTTTGCCTTGTTTCATTATCTCTGATGTCTGCAATTTAAATGCCATGTTCAAGAATTAGGTATTAATCTTTTTTTTGAGTTATTTCAGTACTGAAGGTCACAGGGTGTTTTCTTTAGAGGCAAGATTAACAAATTTAGGCTACTTTGGGGAAAACACATTTAAAACTTGAAATCTTCTTACAAAGGTAAGTTAAAACCAGCTGGTGTTTGGTGAGTCTTTCTTTTTTTTAAGCAGTGTCCTTTTTGACTACAAAATACTCGTAGCTTTCCTTGATATTTACTGTTGATCAACCATTCAGGTGAGATACTGAGTCAGAATATTAACAGCAGCTGTAAGACCTGTCCCATGTACCTTTGTAGTTTCACCTTTGAGTTAAGATCATACATAAAAACTGAGCTCTGATACAAATCCAGTGGTTTGTTCTGATAAACCTTCCAAGAAGTGTAACTGCAAGTGTTGGGGGAAAAGTTACCATAGCTTCAACTACAGAGATGCTGAGGAGTTATTGATGTATCATGCTGGGTAGTTGTATCCTCTTGAAAACTATGGTTGGTGGAAAATGTCTCTACCTCCTTTAAGGAAACTACAAATTGATGGGACAACAATGTGTTAATGTAAGATTTATTTCTTTTAGTCCCAAATAAAACTTGTCCATTTTCTCTAGCTCTTTCAGATTTATTTTTAAAAGAGAAAATATTATTAGACTTTCTAAAGCATTTGACACTTCAATTATTACATTATCTGGGCCATTAAAAACATGATGCTCATTTTTTTGAACTCTTGCAGAATCAACATTTGGATGATATTTGTGTATGTGAATAAAAAGTGGCGAAGATGTTAGCAATCCCTTTGCAAATTTATAGTTGAAAATGCATACATTTTTGCATTAAGGCGCAAGAATTTGATGATAGGAGTTTTCAGTTTCTCTCTGTTTATTTTTTGTGGGACACATTTGGTTTAGGGTCTTTGACATGAGAAGCTTCAAGCATTGGGTTGTAGCTGAGTCAGACTAGTTAAAAGTCATTAGAGAAATTCCTAAATTAAATAAACTCTTGTACTAGAATAAATAGCCTCCCTGTCACTTTTTTTCCGCACGCTTCATGAGTTTTTCCCCATGACCAGCAGTCGTAGTTGGGAAAGCAAATATGCCTCAAAAGTGCTTGGAATAACTGAAAAGTAAGTTTAAGAGTGGATTGGTGGTGTGTGTTTGTTTTTTAATACTTAAGGTGCATCTTAGAACTTGGATGTTGAATCCCTTCCTTATCTCTGTGTATCCAGGGAACTCCTAAGAGCTCATAGGAAGTACTATCTAAATATGAAGATTTAAGGTCAATACTTAAATTTCATTGTTTGCATCTGTAGATTTATCATATGTTCAAAGGAGAAAATACTATAATACATTGCTGTAATATGCACCGTATTTCTGTTTGACAGAAGAATTAAAGGTAAAGATGGTGGATACTCTTCTATAACAATACTGCTTATTCTTTTGTTAACATTGCAAGATTTGATGAAGACAATGTTCCGTGTTTTTCACGACCCATGCCATTCTGTGAATTCAGTATATGCTGGCAATTCCAGCTGTTGGAGTATTGTTAGTAATAAAAAATATCCATTTTAATGAGATGTTTTACTCACAGGAGAGCATAACTCTGAAGTACCAACTGAATGCCTGAGTCCTTTTCTCTCATGCTTGTAGTCTGTGCTACTGACCTGGTACCATTACTGCTGCTCCTGTTTTCTTCCTTGCCTTTTTTGTTTCCCCTGTAATCCTTTGCTTTTCTCGATACTCTGTAAGAATTCCTTGCTGGTTTGTAACCTGTTTAATTTCTTCAGTTGCACATGTGGACAGCTGAATGTTCACACCAAAGGGTAACAAGATTTCACAGTCCAAATACCAGAAGGGAAATGATTTCCAACTTTCAAGTACTTTTGGACAAGATGATGGCTGTGAAATACATGGTGGGACTCTTCCAATGCTTTGGTAACAAAAGTGAGCGGGACGTAAGCAAAACTGAGGTTGTGAAAATTGTGTAATTGTGAAGGTTCAATAAATTGTCATCTTGGCTGGATTCAGTTGGGAAGTGTTATGTCTTAAACTGCTCTCATGCAATCTTAGCTTCAGGATTAGAGAGGCAAGGAATTAGGCTGCCCCTCAGATGAGTGAATGGATTTGGAGACAAAACAAACCAAAAAATCCCACAACCAAACCAAAAACCCCAAACAACAAAAAAAACCCCGTAAGATCAGGAAGTGTAGTACAGCACACCACTAGAAGATAGTTAATTTTGGAATTTACTGAATGTGAGGTGGGTTTCAGACATTTTCATGCATTTCTTTAATTCCTACTGTGGGTCATGATCTTATAAATTAGGTTGAGAATTTGGGGTCAACAGTGAAACTGTCACTGCTCTTAAGTTACCTGGACTTCTACAAGCCTCCTAATTTAATGCCTTTGAATTTCTTGGCTTCGCATCATTCTTCTGCATCACAGTATATGACGTTAGTACAATCATAAGAATCTCAGAGGTAGATTTATTCTCTTAGTATTTGAGCAGAAAGTTGTGCTGGAGAGCTGCTGATTCCAAGGAGCTGGTGTTGGGGGAGTTACACTCTCTGTGCCTGGAATACTTTTATGTAAAGCAATTACCTAGGAGTTGTTTTAAATGTTAATTTCTACATTTTGGCAGTTAGTCTGCACTTTTACCAGCTCTCAAAATAAGTCCAGTCTTGTTTTCAGGTAACTGTGTTGTGATATCTCAATTTTCAGTAGATTTCTTTTACTGGCTGCAATGAAGAGCCTGAAAGGTGATTTGATTACTTTGAGTCAAACACAAATGCCAAATTCGCTAGGAATCTTAACTATGACATCTCCCTTACAAATTTCCTTTTGTAGTGTACAAATAGATATTCCTGTTAAATATACTGGAAGATAATCAGTAACATGTTTTTCTTGATACATAGGCTCCTCTTAGGCCAAGACATAATTTCTCTATTTTGAGTAGGTGTTTTGTTTTTTTCTAATCAGATTTAACAAAAAAAAAAGCAAAGTATATTCACACTGTTTCTGAACGGGGTAGATGAAGGTGTTTTGCTTGCTGTTTTTTTCCCCTGGTCAAATATGAATCTTGTTTGTCTTGTTTAAAGCCATATTTGTTGTGGTGTCTACAGAAACATTGGGCATGTCTTTCATCTGTGCTCTGGTAAAATTCTTTCAGGCTTTAATTGCTCTGGTAAGTCACATATGAAACGTACAAATTGCAGTAGGTGAGATCTTGCATATTCTTCTGACCATCAGTTAATTCAGAAATTCAAATATTAAAGTGGCTTGAAGCCTCTGGGCTTTGTCTGAAATTAATTTTAACAAATACTCAAACGATTGTGGATGTGTCTGTGTGGCATGGTCTATTAATGCAAAAGTTTTTGAAGCCTCATTAACCAACACCATCCCTTTTAGTTTGCCAACTTGCCTGATGGTTGGTAATGAAGAATACAGTATGAGGAATAAAGTACCAACCTATGACAGCCAGAGCTTTAGTAATTTGAACAAGGGCCATAAAGAAAACCCAGCCAACCAACCAACCACAAAACACAGCAAACCAAACCTCTCTTCACCAAGCTGGCAGTTCTTCATTGTTAAAGCTTTGTGAAAATGGCAATGCATGGAAAATGAGCTCAAAGGAAGATGAGGAAGAACGCTCTGCAACAGGTAATTTTAATTAATCATTAATTTTGGTGGTACGGAGAAGAATGAGAAAAGGTAGAGAAGCATTTTGTGTTTGTGGAAGAGAAAGAAGGATCTTTTGTAGGCTCTTTTTAAAATGCTGTCAGCCTCTGCCATCTTTCTTCTTGACACTGCCGTTCTTTTTTAGCTGTAGTACTGGATGATGGAAAACATCTTTTTGTGTAACCTGAGAATTGATTATCTCGATAATCCCTAGTTCTGAGCCCCAGCTGACATAGCTTGGTTAACTGCTTCACTTGCACGCTGTAGTTTCTTCCTTGTGATAACAAGTAATGTAGGAGGTGCAGGAGCAAATCTTGAAGAACGACTGTACAGGTACTAAACAGACCTTTGGAGACCACTCTTGCCACTTGTTGAATTAATTCATTGTCTGGCTATGGAAACAACCCAAAAGCCTTGAAACAATCTAACTTTTAAACTGTGCCAAGAGTTCATTTGTGTTTGCAGTCCCTCGCACGCTACCTTTTGCGGACTAAATTTGAGATGAGTCCTAAGCTGACATTGTGGCTTGCTGCCATTTAAAGACATTTTCTGCTTTTATAAAAGCAGAAAACTGATTGAAGGCTGACACTGTAATTGAAGTCTCTGAACTATTTATGAAAAGATGTCCATCATGTGGAAAAGTAACGTAGAGTTAAACAGATCTAGAAAGTGTATTCTAATGCATGCTGAAGAGCTGTTTTGCAGTCTGATGTCTTACTGTGTACCAGCTGTTCTGTATAAATAACTTCAGTTAAGAATTTAGATTCTGTGGCTAATATTGCTAATTGCAAATTTATCTTTTCTATCCACAGCTCTTCATGTCTTTTGCCAAGAGGAAACTTGTCAAGATTATTGCCCTTAACTGTCCTACCTTGGAGGAGCATATGCAAAACTGATCTGAAGAAGAGAGAGCAATTAATATTGGAAGGAACTGCCAAAGAAAGAGAAATCAAGAAACGCATTTTTATGGATAATCTACAGAAGAAATACAGACTAAATAGGTTATCCTTAGCCAGTAAAAAGGCACAACTTCTGAAAGGAGAAAAGGAGAATAATTCCTAGAGAACAAAATTGCAAAGAACATTTTTGTTCTTAAAGGAACAAACTACATGTCATGATCTTCTGAAATACTTTAGTGACATGTTTTGTCTTCTCTCCAGTAAACTGATATTTCTGTAGTATTTAGAATTTGGTGAGCCTTCTGTTAATAGGTTTTGGACTGTTCCTTGATCTGTAATTATTTCTGTCTCTAAGTCATGATTTTGCTGCTGCTTAACCAGGAATTAACTTGTAGCGATCTAACAGAATTCAAAATAAATTGCCAGACTAGGAATATTATTAGAGGTTTTCAAGTTGGCAATCTTAAGAGTTGTATCAGAACCATGTTACTCTACACATTTATTTGTATAAATCAACTTCTCTGCATCAGACATGAAATGACATGTTTGGAGATTTTACCTTGACTTTTGTCTTTAAATGAGTATCATCTTAAAACTATAAAATAAAAAGATTTATGTCAATGTAGCGTTATTTTGCTGAATAAGGTTTATAATTATGATAAACTTTTGCAGTAACTGTCAAATTTTCTGTTAGTGCATCCAGTCACAAAGTAATATTTTCAACCATTCTGTAGAATGCCGCCTAGTCCTGGTGTTAAACTTTGGTAATTCTTTGCATTAAAACCATATAGATGAAAACATGTACCAAATTTCTTCCTTAAAGGGCTCATTTGTGTGCTTCCATCCCTGCTTTTTTTATAACACATTAATCCTACTTCCTACCTGCCTGTTTTTAAACAGCAAGAAAATATTCAGCCTATTTAGCACTTGTGTTTCAGGGCTTATATTGTATCTCACACAGTGGCTACGCATCCTGATTGTATTTGGGGACAAATAAGTGACCTTTTTCTACCGCTGTTGAGAATATGCTGAAAAATGCCTGCCCCCAAGGCCAAATAATGAATCTTCGTTTCTGAGGATCGAGTCTTTGGTGTAGAGGAACACCTTTGTGTTTGTCCAGGTCACAGCTGTGCAAACAGGAATCTTGGCATGTGCGGCTTGAACTGCACATTAATGAACAGGATTAAAATTAATAGACTTTTGGATTCTCCTGTGAAGATGGACATTCAGCACATCAAAAGCAGGTAACTACTCTTAAATATACCTTATTTAAATACTGCGTAGTAAATATTGAATAAATAATGTCATTTATACATGGTCACTCACTAGATTTTTCTAATTTTTTGTAGATATCCAAGTTCCAGTCCTGGATAGGTAAGTATTCTTAACACTTCTTTTTAGCAGTAACTGTTTTCCAGAAAAACTAAGCTTAAATTTATTCACTTTTTTTTCTCTGCTCTCCAAATACTTTTTAGGCTACTTCATGTAGCTAATTTGATTATGTTTAGTACGTGCATCTAGATGCATAATAAGATTCCTTATAAACATTACGCTTCTTCATGAACTGTAAAAGTTATTCCCTTTTTTCCTGCTCTATTTTCAGTAGCATTTTATGGTGCTTTTTAGGCACGTTGATTTCAGTAGCCTGTACTAGAAATCAACTTTCTCCCCAAGACCTGAACAAGGATGTAAGTGTCCAGAACAGATGTAGTTATGATTGTATATTTGTATGTGTATGTGCAAAAGCGCACTGGTTTTAATTCAACTTTCTCCTTTAATTTGCAGCCTTCCGGTCTGGTGTTTTTCTTGCCTCTTCATGACCTCGTGTCTT
This sequence comes from Pampusana beccarii, assembly GCA_013399365.1. Taxonomy (NCBI): domain Eukaryota; kingdom Metazoa; phylum Chordata; class Aves; order Columbiformes; family Columbidae; genus Pampusana; species Pampusana beccarii. The sequence continues at coordinate 1,101,158 of VWYH01002416.1, read as the reverse complement.
GAGCAGCCTAGCTGGATCCCCTGGTTCCTGTTTCTTCTTGTTTCAAAATTCTGCTTTTCCCCATTTTAAATCCCCTACCCTTTTATATTCATATACATACACTGGGCTTTTGCTGCCTGTTTTGGTCTTCGCTGTTTTTTCTAAGACTTAGATTGGGTTTGGTCCAGGATTTTTCATGTGGCGACTGTTCTGGATTCCCTGCCGCAGTGGAATAAGTTTCTCTGGTAGAATATCTCAGTCGTGCTTTGGAGGTTTTAGGGACCTGATGGTCCTCATCTACATTTGTATTCTGCTACTTGTCTTGCTATAAGTAGACATCGGGGAGGAAATTAAGGCATTGAATATTGCCACTCTACTTAGAAAGCAAGTATATTAACTTTCTTAAAGAAGCAAGAGAGCTTGTGGATTGTGGGTGATAAAGTGAATGTGTTTGGAAGGTTTTTTTTTAAAAAAAAGGCAAATACCCCCCCCAACACGTCTCCTTTTGGACATGTTTAGATTCATGAGATGTTTGTTCTGCCCCTTTCTGTCCTTATTAGGAAACGCAGTCGCATGCTTCCAGCCTCAATGTAGTTCTTTTTTTTTTTCCTTCTGTCAAGTAATCTCTGTATTTCTGTTCAATTTTGTGTAATTTTGAGGAGTCTTTCCATGCAAGTGCTCAGCTGTGGAGTCCCATACCCTCCATACCGTAAGAGAATCACTGCTGAATAGAATGTGTCTTAGACTCATCTTAAATATGTTTCGCTTTCTTGTATAAAACACTGCCTTAAAAATAACATTTTGAAAATGTTCGTTTATGGATCTCTTCAGTTACCTGGTCGCTCCTTTGCTGACTGATTCCAAAAAAATACTAAGCTTGTGTTTATTGTCATCTTCTCTGGCTCCGAGCGAGGCATTTGGGAAAAAATGCTGACTTTAATGTCTTTTGGTGTTCATGTTGCAGTAGTTGCGGATTTCATTATGTGCAAGTTCACAGTGACTCTACCCTTGAAGTTTTCATTGCTATGACTGTGGTGTAGTGCAGCAAGGATTGACAATCTTAGTTTTTTCCATTCAGCTACAAACCAGGAACATATTAACATAGGACATGACAAAAATATTTAAATGTAAAGCTGTTACGTCTGAATTTCTAGTAATGTAAACCAGGGGTTTTTTTGCATCGTTTTTCCTGTGTGAATCATTTTTTGGGGTAATGGGCAGGTGGCTCTGGGGAGAAAATATGCTGTGATTTTCTTACGTTAATTGCATGAGGTTTGTCATGGTTATTCATAAGGACGTATGTGTTTCTCTGTATAAAATAAAATGGTCAAGAAGATGATGTGAAGTCTTGAAATCCAATATGATCTTGAAAAACTGTTTGTATGGTATATAAATGGTGAGTTTGATTTTTGGAGTTTAGAATACGTGATTGAAGTTCATATCGTGTGGACTGCCGATATTTTCATGGGAATTCTCATCAGAGGAGACCTCTCAATGGTTTTCTGTTTCTTTGTATACTTTGGTGACATAGACCTATCCAAGTAAAACACTGTCCATAGTTGTTGGATTTAAGAGAGAGATATAGATATGCATATATATATATTTAAACCACCACGTAACTTGTATTGGCTGAGGTATTTGCAGTGCTGAAACTTAAAATACTTCGTCTAAGCTAACTTTGGAATAATTGCAACTTTGTTCTTTTTTTGTGTTTCAGGGAAATGAGGCAAGCTACCCTTTGGAAATGTGCTCGCACTGTAAGTTGGGTTTTTTTTAATTGCTATATTATATTGTTAGAGAGGTTAAGCTTATTTAGAGATGGATATGTACAACTTTCATGTATGAATTTACTGAATTGACTGCTTGAAATGTATGCAGTTTATAGACTAACCAAAAAAGTAAAATCAAAAGGTGAAAATTAGAAATAATAAAGCTTTTGCTGTTACATTGTAAAATTAAAAAGTCCATCTTTAAAAAAAAATCACTTATAAAAATTATTTCATTTTTTCCATTAGAATATGAAACAGAGTTCTGATGTCTGTATGGTGAAGCTTTGTAACTGGTAGTTCAGCTGGTGGGGTTTTTCCACCAGTGCCAGTTCCTCAGATATGGATCAGCCCGTGGTGCAGCATGTGCTGTGTTAGGAGCAAAGGGTATTGCTCAAGTTGTCTTTGCACCCTCAGAGGAAAGAGAGCGAGCTTGAGGCTATAAGAGCATTATTTTGTGTGTATGCTTCCAGATAGGCATTTGGGTGAGAAGCCACTTTGTGTTATTTGCTTTTAGTCCCATGAGCATTAAATGCATTGCTCTGTATCATGGGGTTAGGCTACCCTGTAAAAATAACGAAGTATTTCTTGCCTAAAGTTGACCAAAGAAAGGGGTGTCTTATGAAATGTCCCTGTGGTGCTCTGCTAAGTGTACTTATTTTTAGCTGTTTTTTCTTGAATGTTTTTCAGCACTAAATAATGTGTGGGCCTGTGTATGAATGTATGGACTACTTGATGAAATTCCCATTCTTAGGTTAATCAGATCTTGTTCTTAAACAGGAGAATAAATTCTTCCAGATAGGGACTATCTTCTAGGCTGCTTTCACAGCGCTAGTCATAACTGAACTCAGGCTCTCCTAAGTCAAACAGTAATATGAAACAAATAATCATAGAGCAGTCTCCTTCTAAATAATTTTTTCAGAAAAATGATGCTTTTGCTAGTAACTTGCAAATCCTCTATGCTTAATATACACGTCCACATGAATTATAACTTGAGTCATCAGTTTGTAAACTCGAGAATCTTATCCACAGCGCTGTATTGCTGCGTTATGCTCTCAGTGTGTATTCTGTTAAATATGGATCTGTGGGTGGAAGTTTCATATTTGATGAAGACTTCAGGCGCCTTTTTTGGGATCATATAAACCATTCTTAGGTTTTTGCTCCATTGGTCAGTTTTTCCTTAAGGATTTTTTTGTCCCCAACTAGATATATCTCTGGAATTGTAAGCAGCGTGTTGCCATCCATAAGTTTTGATTCCAAGACAAGCTATGTTCATTGGCAGCTACCGCCAACTGTTTATTACTGAGCTAGTTCGTTGCCTTTTATTGCGGAAAAAGAGAAGATTTCTGTATTGTGTTCTGTGGTTAAACTGTATTTTGAGGATATCGATGTGTGAATCTGAGGTTTTGCATGATTAAAGCTTTTTCTGTTTTGATGGCCCTTCTCACAGCAGAGAGAATGGCAGCTGCTTCTCTGGGCAGTATTGTAGTTATCCCAGATGTCACTTTGCTTGATTGTGCCTGATCGCTGCAATGATTGTGCTGTGCTTAAAGATTCTCTGTGCCCCAATATCCTGATGGAGCAGGGGGCTTGGGGGCACAGATGTGTACAGGTACAGTAGCACATCTGTGAATAAGTCCACTGAGTAGGTATTCACTTTGTTCTTCAAATGTTAAATGTTCATTCTGCTTCCAAGTAGTTGTCATTGATGGGACAAAAGCTTTTTAGGGCAAGACCAGGCAATGTTTTTGAAAATAATCTCAAGGATTTTGAGTGGTTAGACTTTTGAGAGGCCATCAGTTAGCAATGATGCATTTATGCTGTCAGCACGGTGGCGTTGGGTCATAACCTCTGCCTGTCGCTGCAGTCGCTATTTTGGTGTCTTGTTTTAGAAGAATAATTTTGTTTTAAAGTTGGCAGCTGCAGGAAGCAAATTCAGGATACTATGCAGGGGACGCACACCATTAGTCAGGAATATTCTTCTTACCTTTCATTGTAGAATATTAGTTCTTTTCAGTGGGTGAATTAGTGTTGTGGGATTCCTTAAAACAGTATGGTTTTGTTTCTCAGCTGTACAGTGTCTGAGAAATGATTGAAAATCTAGTGCTGGTTTACATGGTGAGAAATTGATGTCAGCCAAGCTCTGTGAAATTATGCATAAGAAAATATTATCATAGCAAAAAGTTGTGAAGAAAACTATTTCATAGTAAACTATTTTACAGGATAGTATTTTATAGTAGAAAGTAGTTGCTAATATGGTATCTTATAGTCTAAACAATATTTCATAGTATGTTTTTGTTTTAGAATAAGGAGACTAGTATCTCTTTTCTAACTTAGGAGATTGTAATTGACACATCTGAAGTCATGAAAAGGATTAGGCCAGCTGCGTGTAAGCGTATACAAGACAAGTGGTTGAATGTGTTCTCAAGGGCGTCATCTTTTTGAAATCTGATCTCCAAGACTGAAATGGCTGTCTTGGTTGCTGCTCTGAAACATTATATTCATGAATCAGACAAGACTGTAGATAGAGGTGAGAGCTTTTGCTGAAGGTCTGTTTTATTTTGAGATCTCTGCAAGCTGTTCTTACAGGCAAAGGCTTTTCTTTTTAACCTGGAAATATTTAAAATACATTTCAGAACATGGCTTATTTACAAAAATATTTTTTTCTAATACTTTAGCAATATTTGTGTTTATAGTGATCTCATATTTGAAAAACATGTGGAAAATAGGCGCTCTGTGACCACTCTCTGGTCTGCTTTTTGTTAGTTATAACTTTGAGCCAGTATTGTAAGAGTATCTGAAAAGCCAACCTTTTAAATACAGGTTTAACCATTTGGGTAAACCCTCTAGGTTTCCGAAATGCTCAGCACCTCTTTGCTGATAGATATGCAGCTTTTCTAAGGTTTGTACACCGCACAGATGCCTTTGTAAGTGTTGTGTTGTGTACTCTGCAGGAATGGATGTAAAATACTTGTGAATACATAAGCCATCCTCTTACAGTATCACTGAATGTAGTGGATTTCAGAGAGATCTGTATTTTTAAAGTGTTCTTTACTTTTGACTATCATATCAGTAGGATGTATGTACCTTTACCTTTATCAGTAGGATATCCATGTACCTTTACATTGACTAGAAAAAATACCATTATTTTTTTTTCCATGTGGAGCTCACTGCACTCCAGAAATTTCCTTTTAATGAAGCTTTTTGAGTTGCCATGTGAATGCTTTTTATGTTACTGTCTAGGCATCAATTATGTCAGTAACAGGTTGAAATAAATAATCATTTTAAAACATAATGGATCATCCCCTGGTGTTGGGGATGGGGAAGGGAGCGGGGTATTCAGTAGCGTGTTTCAACGTATTAGTGTCAAACTGGAAGATAAAGCTCCTGTTCTAAAATGGGAGTTACACAAAGCATTTGCATGCAGTTTCTTGGAAGTATGGACTCCTTGCTTTTTAACCTGATTCGTCACATTTTTAGATGTATGCGGACGAATTCAAGATATGAAGCAGGTATTGTTGTCTTGAATTTTAATACTTGGATGGAAGAGGAATCTTTGAAAATATAGTTTTTTAACGAAAAATCCTTAATACTGGATCTGCTTAAAAAAACCCACCTTGTTGAGTTAGTTACAAGGTGAACAAAATCCAAAATGGATAATGCAATAAACATAAATAATTCTGTGTGCTTTAAAACAGTGGATAATTTGGTGTTCCTACAGAGCTACCAGAAAAACCTTGTAAAGAAAACCATTAAACAGGTATTATTTCCAGCCAGTTAGTAAGTGTGTAAGCTCAACCGTCGGCGCCAAGCTGAGGGGACGCGCATCCCGATGCCGCTGAAAAGCAGAGGAGCCCAGGGCCTGGTGTCAGCTGGTGAGCACAGAAAAGGCCGGCGGGAGTTGGACATGAGAGGATGAGAGAAATGCTTGTTGGCTGCGGCCAGAGCTCGAGGAAGTTCAGACCGCTGCCATGAGTCACAGGCAAACGCTGCCTCAAACGATATAAACAAAGCTCAATCCTCCTTATTTTGCTCAGTGATGTTATCACCCTGTTTACACTCTTGTGGACTTGGATTTCCCAGTGTGTTCATCTCTGTCCTGGTCTCCTGAGCTTGTTTTGTAAAATTCTGTCTGCTACTGCCACCATCAGTCCTGTGGGCTCAGAAACCTTCACCCCATCTGTGCCTTGCATTTCCAGTGTAATTTCAGGATGCTTACGTGAGCACTAGGTTGTCTGTAAGGAGCTTTCAGAGAAGGAAAGCAGTGTTTTATTCAGGCTCTGATAAATTAATTTTGTACTGTATTCTTCAGTGGTAGCGAGGTGACGCTTTAAGAAAGTCAGTCTGCTAAATACCGAGGAAAAAGCGGCCTTGTAAAAAGAGACGCATCTATCCGAGATGAGGACTTGTATATGTGTATTTGGGGAGGAAATCTCAACAAAAATTAAATAGGATATTATTGAAATCTGCTGTCATACATACACATATGCTGTTTTAACTTAAAAAAATCCAAATTGAACACACTAACCCCAAAACTCAGAAAACCTAAGGTGGTTTTTTAGATAAGTTCAGCCGAGGCGGAGGGAATCAGCAGAAATTATGGCACTGCATGGAAGGAAGAAAGAATAGATAAAAAACTATGAAAATTTCAGGCAAGTACTGCAGTGCATTCATCCCTTGTTTGATATTATTTTTAAAGCTATTTTATGATGAGAAAAAATGACTGAAATATTACTTTTTTTAAAGTGTATACATTTTAAAAATTTCAGCTTGTGGAAAGGATTTTACTAGTAGGTGAGGTGTTTGCAGTATATTTAAGGAAGAAATAATGAACCTGTTCAGATATGAAATTCTTACAGTTATGAAACACTGATCTGCAGCTGTTGTTTTTATCCATATACGTCCATTAAGAACAGGGGCTTTTATGCTCATGAACTGTTGAAGAAATTTTCTTATTCCTGTAGTTACTGTGATGTTTCATTATATCTTCCTCCAAGTACTCTCATCCATGGTGTGTCCATTGCCAGCGTTGGATGAGATTGATATTGGATCAGCTTTTGGCAGCGACACTGATTTCTTCAGTACTGTCCTTTGACTTGTTTTTTTCCCCCCAGAGTAGAACCTCTCTCACATCTACAGTGCAGGCAAACCCTTTGCCTGAACGTTTCAAGGTTTGGAATGAGAAATTTGTAATTGCATTTCTAGTAGAAACTTCTGCTAAACATCTGTATCTGGACTATGTGTTGCAGTTGAACTGGAACTGACTGTGTGAGCTATGAAATTTTATGTGTGTATGTGTGGAGAAAGAGTACCTAACATTTTCTAAGTATGAAATCTCTAATTTCATAATTTAGGTAGTTATTGCTTTGCTATAGTTCAGTAAAACACACAAAAAATTCTTGACGGATATTCTTAAAAGTGCCTATACAACCTCTTCTGCTTTTCACCATCTGATTCTTGGCTTTAAAATTGATAATGTTGACCTCCCTGACTATGATATTTGAAAGAAAAAAAAAATTGGTGATTTATTTTTCCTTAAGCGTTGCTGGTTCATACATTTAAGTATCCGGCTAGTTGCCAATGCAAGGCTTAACTGAACAGTGGATCTTAAGCCCAGTGGATGATGGCAGAACATGTATTTTCAGTGCAGCGTTGCTTGTTAACATTGTGTCCTGTGGATCAGTCCCTGAATGGCCCAATAAAATGTTCTTTTTGAGGTCATATTGGTAGGTCCTGCGAACAGATCAGAGATAAAATACCTTTCTGGCAAAAGTTTGCTTTCTTAGCACATCTTGTATGGGAGACTTTGCTGGAGCAGCCGGTGTGATGGCAGAGTTGGTCTTGTCTGTCTTTTGTGTCAGCCGTAATAATTTAATAACCTGAACCTGTGGCAATGTTTGAGTGACTTATATATGTGGTAATTAACTCTACTTCATCGCAGAACATTGACAGAACTCTGGTTCTAACTTTCCATCTTTGCTTATGTATGTGTGAGGAAAAATACTGTGGACCTCAACCTCCCCAACCAGGAATGGAGTTGTGAAATAAGACGTTGTTTAATGCTGCTTCAGGGTTCTAAATAAATGATGCCATCTAATGACTGCTGGTCTTCAGGCCTGGCTTAAGCATCTGTTTGGTTACATTGTCATCTGTAAACATTTGCTTTCTGTGTTCTGGTACTTAAGGTTTTCTTAAGTGTAAATTAGAAATGTTTCAAAACTTGGAGTTTATTAATTCAAGTTAAATGAGTCTTCTGAAGTGAGGAGACCCAGCTGTGTTAATGCTCCTTTCATTTTTCTCCCGTGTCTTTTTGTGAAATCACGGAACTATGAAGTATTTCACATTGCTTAGGAGGCTTTAATCTTTCCATTTTACTCAGTGTTAGTATTTCTATTAATATTGGAAGTGAGATGTCACTGATCTGGTAACAGGATGAAGCTGCATTATATACACTATAGATAATAATTTCCATTTGCTGCTTAGTTGTTTTAAAGTGAAAGTAATTTTTTAAGATAAATAAATAAAGCTTTTATTGTTCTTGTTTCTTCCAGTAGGAAATAGTTCTGATAGTAACTGTCACATAACTTATTTCAAGGTTTCCCAGCATGAGTTCTAGGTGCAATTGCAAACTTCTGATTTCAAGACCATTTGTGAGGGATTTGTCTTAAATAACAGTCAGGTACTTGAAAGATGTGGTGATTTCTGAGCTCAGGTAAGGAAGCAGGAGAGTTGTGGTTGGCCTGGGACACTATTTTAAACATGGCTAATAAAAGTAGAGACTGACATAATGGCTGGACAAGTCCTTATATATGTTATTGTAATATAGGTATAAATTATGTCTATTCCTCATTTTACATCTGTAGTGTGATAAGCCACACTTCATGTTTTAGTGCTTTTTCAAATGCTTATGCTGTGAGGATTTTTTTTTAGGATATTAACTCTTTCTTATGCAAGTTGTGAGTCTGGAGCAGAGCTTGCATTAAAAATGCGATTCCCATGTTAACAGCTTGACAAGGTGTTTCCTTTGTGTTAAACTCTCAAGGGTCTGAGAACTTTAGGGTGGCAGGGCAGGGAGTGAGTATATTGGCGAGATGAAACGTTTTGTGCTGGTGGAACTCATCAGCAACTATTTGAGCTGATTGCCAGGGAAGCTCGGCTTTGCCGTTGTCTTTTAATACTGTCTATATGTTCTACGTGTAGCTTACCATGCAGTGGCGTGGCTCCGGAGGGGTTTCCGTGTCGCTGTGCCCGTGTAACGTGCTCCTGGCGCTGCGGTGCGACGTTGTGCTGTGAAGGCCACACCTTCCATCAGGTTCTAGGCTTCTGGGTAAACTGGTGGAAAAAAGAATGCAGCTTTATTGCAGTCAAGAGCCTAATTAATTGAAATACCAAATTGCATACTGGAAACTGAGGAAACTAAGCCTCTGCAAGGGCTGTTCACCGTTATTTTTACAGCCCTAGAGGCAGACTCAGATCTGTCACTTGCTGGTACAGCAAAGGGAAGATTGTTCCGGGACTATCAACCCTTTTTTGCCCTCTGCAGTTGCGAGCAGTTACCAAGACCGACTGAATGCAGAATGTCAGAATTTACTATTCAGGTAAAATAAGTCTTGACAGAAAATTACCTTGTGCACCTGGACTTCTGGTATGCTCTCATTGTGAAATAACTGCAGTTGTGTGGATCTCTGGATTAGTGTCCGGTTGGTTTTTAGACAAGGATATCAAGAAATTTAAATGGAAATTTGTTGCTGGTTTGATAGAGGATCAGGTCGCTGAATGGGCTCTGATTTCCAAACATAAAGCGCTGTATGTTGGCTGACCTTATGTATTGGAAAGACTAAGTGCTCTTTGCTTTTATGCTGCATTTTTACAAAAATCTAAGGAGGTATTAATGTAATAAAAAGTAGATCAGGTGGTAGTAGAAGTTAAAAAAAAAATTGTTTTACTATTGGAGCAAATGCACTAAATGGAGCAAAGAAATGTTGAGACTGTTCATGTTAGGAAACAAATTGTTATGGGGAGCTTGAAAACTTCAGGTCCTGCAAGAGATGGTTGCTGTGGTTTGCTGCATGCGGCCGCTTTCTAGGACTTCCTAAGAACCTCAGTTCCTCCTTCATACCCAAACATGGTGAGCAATTTGTGAACTAACTTGGGCATCGTAAATCAAGCTGCTGATAGGGAATTTTCAGGTTGTTACAGGGAAACATCTTCAAGCTTTTCAGCAGTAACAAGATTTTCTTTTTTTAGTGGTGTTTATGGATTCACAGATTTAGTCTATTCCTATCAGAGGTGTAAAGCAGGGCATGTGCTTTGAGATTCTTGTGTTAAGAGGCTGCAGAACCTGAATCTGCTTTGATTTCTGGGACCAAAAAAGAAAAAAAATGTATGCAGGTCATGGCTACAGGTATGTCTAATTTCAGTTTGAAATGGAGAGGAAAAAAATTACCTTGATTCTCCCTGGGTATGTTTTGAGTAGGTGAATGAGAAGTGGTCACCAGTATGTTTGGTGTGCTGAAGAAACACTAGTTTTGCTAATATGTGTACTAATTTCTAACTTGTTACCTTAGTCTAGTGTAAACATAATGCTAGCGCCTTCAAAGAAAACTTGGTCTCTTCTTTAATTTCTTCGTACCTGGTGTTTGAAAGAGCTGACTGACTAAGGATAAGCTAAGCAGCCTCAATCCTTAAAAATGTTGTGTCAGCACGTGGTATTCGGTGAGTCACAAGGCTAACTGTATTATGGCTGGTGCAGGGAGGAGAAAAGGTAAGGTTTATTTAAAATAAAACACAAAGGCTTGTATTCATCTTCAGAATTTGATGTTATCTTTATAATCTTCCATGAGGATGTTTAATAGTTGTAATAAAGGAGAGATTCTGGTAGGAAAGCAATGAAATGTGCATTGTGTTTAACTGGTAAAGGGCTTACTGAAGCATTTCATAGAATAAGTGTTGTGTGGTTCTTTTCCTTCCAGTTGATGCTGATGAAATAAAACGACTAGGGAAGAGATTTAAGAAGCTTGATTTGGACAACTCTGGTTCTTTGAGCGTGGAAGAGTTCATGTCTTTACCTGAATTGCAACAGAACCCATTAGTACAGCGAGTAATAGATATATTTGACACAGATGGAAATGGAGAAGTGGACTTCAAAGGTAAGACACGGTGCTTTCTGACAGGTGCTGGTACTAAATGAAATTCAAATTTTGCTTCTGCTGAGAAAGGAGGGGTGAGGAAAACTTGTTCATCAAAATAAGGCGCTAATTCTTAGTGCAACCGAATACCAGTAAAACTCATTTCTCTGGCACATTAGGGCAACTCCTGAATGAAATGCTTAAAGAGCAGATTGTTCGGTAATACCTTTCCAGTTCATAGTGATGTAGGACTACTCATTAAGTATCTTTTAAAATACACTAATTCAGACTCTTAATAGTGCTGCTATCTGAAGGATATTCTTAGGCTGAAGAGACAATAGAAAAAATGGGGTAAACTGTAAGTGGTTTGTCTATGCATAAGTTGCGTTTATCCAAAAGGTGTTATGAGATCTTTTTCTGAGTATTTTGAAAATAGTTTTGTAAATTGTGAAGGTGGTTCAGATTGTTCTGTTGGTACTTCCTTTACACGATTCTTAAGTAGACAATTCAAGCAAAAACCCAAAAGTTTTTATTTAGTACATTCCTCCATTTTTTAACTTGTTTTAATTATTCATTATTAAAAGGGCCAGCAGATTAAAAATCTTCATTACTAGTTTATGTTAAAACAGTTACTGCCCCTTAGAAATGATAATGTCTGTAACTTCTGTTCAAGATAATACTTATTATCTCTTACTGCTCATGGCTAGAAAAGGCTGATCAGTTTTTCTTGAGAAAGTTATTAAATCTCATTTGTATCAACAGGATGACATTTTAAATAAAATATTAATATAAAAAAGCTGCTAAACTTTACAAATGTCTTTCAGTTTCTGTATGGGGAACTACAGTGTAACTGGAATCTTAAGGTTTTGAGATTTTCTTGGTATCAGTTTCCAAAGCACTAAATGTTGTATGTAACTGTCCAAAATTCTGTTGTGAAAAATAGGCAGCGATGAAAAATACATTGTATGTGACATTGAGCTGTGATTAATGTAATTACCAAGAGCTGTTCCTCTTGGGTGGGAACAGGAAGTTGTCAAAATCCATTTCGTGTAGTAAAATGATGTTGCTGCAGTAAATGGCAAGGAATTTTATTGTTGTCATCTGGCCAAGTTTGATTCATTTAATTTCATTATTTCTGCCTCGGGGGAAGCTCAAAGGAAAGGTTTTAAACTGAAAGGGGTAGATTTAGATTGGATATAAGGGAGAAATTCTGCCGTGTGAGAGTGAGGAGAAGCTGTGGGGGCCCCATCCCTGGGAGTGTTCAAGGTCAGTTGGATGGGGCTCTGAGCAACCTGGTCCAGTGGAAGGTGTCCCTGCCATTGGTAGGAGTTGGAACTAGATGGGCTTTAAGGTCCCTTCCAACCCAAACCATTCTGGGATTCCATGAAAAGGAAAATTACTAGTGTGAGGAAACCTGCCTTTTGTTGAAAGACCTAAATAACTAAGCATAATGGCAAAAAAAAAAATCAGTCAAGCATTTCATTGGAAAATTATCTAGGAATTGTTGGCTTAGTTTCATAAAACTTGCTGAAACTCTCAGTAGGCCTTTCAACCTAACACTATATTGCTATACCTCTGTATTCTTTCTATACCATAGTTGAGCTTGCGGTTTTATACTGTTGTCATTTTTACCACCCAGAGCTCTAAGAAGTCGTAGTTCCAGATCTCATCCAGAAACATCGCATCCCAGGGTTTGATCTTTTTGGCAACTTTAATAATGTGCTTCTGGGATAATGACTTAATAGCTAAACGGTGTAAATTTTCTGTTTACCCTATTTCTTACAGAAAAATGTATTTTCTTAATTTGTTTTAGAGTTTTAATGTAATGCTTTAAGTTGAGAAACCAGTCCTGAGTCGTACAATTAGAATCCTCACTGGAGTAGCTTTACTAAAGATCTCAATGGGAGTTTCAGATCAGATTCTTGCAACAGTCTAGCAACGAAATTAAATACTGGTGTAACAAGTCTGTTCAGTGAGTACAGTATTGGATTTGAAGTACTTCCTGCTAAAGAACATTAAAGTATCAAAGTATATAGACACATGTCTGAAGGTAGGCATTATTTTAAAGATTTTAGGGTAACTTAGATTCTTTTTGAAATTTTCAAAAATATCTGAATGTTGATTTTCTTGCTTTATTAAAAAAATACACTTTTTGGTGAATATTTTTCTTGTACTTTTTAGAATTTATAGAAGGAGTCTCCCAGTTCAGTGTCAAAGGAGATAAGGAACAGAAGTTGAGGTGTAAGTATTTTGATTTTCCTTAACAGAAGTTTTTTGACACTCAGAAATACACTTTGGTTCGTTAACACTGAGAGTTCATCAAATCCAGATTCTTTTAAAAAGTGGGAAATCACGACAGTAAACTGTGAGCTTTTTGCACATGTTGTTTGTGTGAACAATTTGCCAACACTCTTTCTGCAGGGAATGTTTGAGGAGGAGGTTGCCTTCTGAATATCTTCAGTTGCTTCCCATTAAAAAAAAAAAATCAATCATTTAAGGGTATTTTGGTCACAAAGCTGTGTAGCAATGTGCTTTGCTTTATGGGAGCATAGGAATAACATTAATATTTTTGCTACTACAGGTAGAACAGCACTAAATTCTTGTTTGAGAACTGCATCTCAGGAACACAACATGACCCACAAGCTTTTGGAGTGGGGAAGGGATAGGTTCAGTCATGGATGTAGCTTTCAGTAACTAAGACTGAAATGTTTAATGATAAACTCAAGTCTTAATGCTGAATTGTTTGCAGCAAAGTAACCAGGTGGGATTTTGATTCATCTTTTCCCTGGAAGGTTGTAATTTTTTCTGCTTGCAAATGAGTTGCTGCTTGGGCCCTTCACTTGTGGTGGTGGTGAAGTTCCAGTGCAGTGTTGATTACAGATTCTTTCACTGCTGGTGCTGAAACAATCTCGACTGACATTTCTAAAGTGAGGTTTTTCTTTTAAATTTGACAGTAGCACCATTCATTGTATTGTTTCTGATGTTTTATGGTTTTCAGGATGAAACAGGAAGGCTGTTAGAAATCTCACTTAAAATGCCGTATTTTTCTCAGTTTGTACAGAATTGTGTCATCACTTACTGTTGATGCAAAGCCTATTAATGTATATCGCTCTTTATTGACCACATTTATTACTTGAAAGTTTTACATACGTATATATTTACTTCTGCAGTTGCTTTTCGCATTTATGATATGGACAAAGATGGTTATATCTCAAATGGAGAGCTCTTCCAGGTGCTGAAGATGATGGTTGGGAACAATCTCAAAGACACTCAGTTACAGCAAATTGTAGATAAAACCATAATTAATGCAGATAAGGATGGTGATGGAAGAATATCCTTTGAAGAATTCTGTGCTGTAAGTAACCTCTAAAGAAAACTTTGATAATTTTGAATTAAAAAAAGAAAAAGAAGAAAAATGGTCAATAGTATGAAGGGTAAGATCATAAAAGTGGAGTGTTTCTTCTGACTTGGCAACAGTTGCCTCTTGACACAGCTTTATTATAGATGGTGGTTTTGTCTTATGGCTTCCAATAGAGCAACGTGTTCTGTGACATACGAGCAGGTCATGAACCGGTTCCTTCAGGACAGAGACGTCCCCATTGGATCAGGCATGAAGATTGCGTTGTTCAGAGCACAGCAGCTTTTACAAACTAAGTTCTCTGTCATTTTATGACATAATAAACACAAAACCAGCCCTAGTTATTTTTGTATGTGGACAAACATGCTAGCCTGATATAGAGATGTATATTGGATTCCAGTCTATGCTGGCAGGAAATAGCAGCTTTAAAGATGAGTTGCAATTGACTGGCTGCTTGTGGGAGGATGGTTTGTTTTCAACAGTTACATTTGATTCAAAAAGAAACAGCACTTTGAGTTGTTTTCAGTGTCTCTAGCTGCTTTATAGAATACACTGAGTAAAAAAACATCAAAGCATGATGGGCAGGCATGTCCAGTCTGCTGATGGGGGGAAAAATTGCTTCAAACCATCTGAAAGCTGTAAAAGCAGAGTATGTCCCAGCAGATCAATTTGGGTGGAGGGGAGAGGTGTGTTCTGCAGAGGTTACCTTTAGGTTAATCTCCCAATCTCTAAACTAGGTGTCTGCTCCAAATCACCCTTTAGAAAGGTTTCTATTTGCAGTGTGGAGAGAGCCCGGGGAGATTATCACCATCTGCACAACAGGGGATTTTCCAAAGGCTGGGCAGCGGGATTTGTGTCGGTTACAGGGAGAGGAGAACCCCTCAGGTGCTACTCTTGAAAAAGGACAAACAGTTGAAAGGCACGTTTTAAACACTCTTTGGGTAGTACTGAGCAGAATGCTTGAATGGACCGCTTGAGGTTTGAAATTGCTGATTTTCACCCATGTTGTATATTTGTTTAATTAGTTGACAGCAAGTTTTAAATTCTCTTACAGAAAAAAAAAAGCAAATGACACATTGAAACTTGAGCATTTGAAAATCGCAATGCATGTTTATACATTAATTTTAAATGGTGTATTAATGAACATACACCTAGGTAGCACAGTTTGAGTCAATAGGTAGCCAGGCATTGATTTTTGTTTCCTACTCTTTGAATTTACAACTCCAGTTCAAACAACTTGCTCATACTCATGATCAATGCAAGTACTAAAAAAACCCCTGCTCTCCCACAAAGTGTTAGAGCAAAATAGTTCTATTGTCTGCTTAGTTGTTTTTCAGAGTTTGGTTATTTTTGTGGCATGTGAAAACACGTGGTCATCCGCAGAGGACCCAGAATGAGTTCTTCCTTGTCCACAGCAGCCTGCAAACACCTAGATTAGTGAAATAGCTGATTATTTCTTGCAGGGGGGCATCTTTGAGCCATCCATCAAATAAAACGTCGTCTTTTATCCTTGAGCTTCTGCCCAGACTTCCCATTTTGTACTCCTATTTCATTGTCCTCCTCCTTTCTTTTAATTTCTTCAGTTTTCATTAACTTCCTACAAGACAACTTTCATTCCTACAGTTTCTTATCACCTTCCCTCTTGCATTTAACCTGCTTTTGAATTTTGTGCTATCTAGAAAAATATTTATTTTGTGGCTTTTGGCCTTTGAATTCTGTTTCTGTGCTATAAAAGGTTCCTCTGACATTGTACATTCTTCCCTTCTCTGTGCATGAATCGTACACCTTTGAATGCCATTAATCCTTTTTTGGGTGCATGCAGTTCTGTCAGAAATCCTGCCACCTCTCTTAAGGCCTGTGGCTTCTCATGCCAAGGTGCACTATTTTACAGGGTGTTTTAGAAGTGGAGTCAGAATTTAATTTAATGTGCAGAAACACAGTACAATGTCAGAATATGAGATGGACAGGAAAGACAAAATGGTGTAAGTTATATTCTTTTTTTTTTTCAGGCCCTTGAGTGTGTAAATTGTAATAATTACTGTGGATAATACATAATTCATTCATATATTTCACAGCACTTGTGAAATGTAAATTAGTTTGGAGAGGCCAGGGAAGTACTGTAATTATGATTGACCTGAATGCATCTTCTGAATAAAGTGTGTTCTTTGTATCTTGCTAACTTTGGATTCTCATCTCTTTGCAAATGCTTGCTTTTCCTCCCAGGTTGTAGGAGGCCTAGATATCCACAAAAAGATGGTCGTAGACGTGTGACTCTGCAGGGCACCACCCAACACTTTTGCTTTCTTCTCCATCTCTGAAGATCTGCTCAAGACGTCCAGCAATGCTCTCTGTGTATTTCAATGGAAGTATTTTTCTCTGTGAAGCCACATTTTCCAACATGAGCCTCATGAAGCCAACTAAGTGTTATTGAACTTTTATTCTCTCAATAACTCAGTGTAGCACTTTAAAGTCTGAAGGACAGCAAAGATGGAAAGAGCATATCAGTGTGGTGGAGAAAGGGAAGGGGTTGGCTTTTTAATTTATTTTTCTTCATCTTTTATAACAAGGAAATATCTATCTATATATATGTGTGTGTGTATTTATATATAGATATATATGTAGCTTTCTATATGTAGTAGCTAGGTGGGCTTTAATTTAATATACTTGATTCAGAAACAAAACTAGAGTACAAAGTGCCAAGCAGAATATTAACAGTTCAATATATGGATATACATCCTTACTTTTATTTCACACAGTTTTATATATATAGTAGAAGAATGTAAAATTTTAACTGGGTGTTAGGTCAACTCTCTTCCTGTGACTGTTCAGATGTTTCTATATATTGACTGGCTGACAAAGCATTGCTTCTTATTAATTCACCTTAATTACATTTTTTGTAACACAGGAGACTAAGTTTATTTATACCTGTTAATATATTACCAGGGACTGTGTCTCTTTGCTAAATAACTTAGTACAGTTCTACTTAATATGAGAATATAGTTTAATGCTACTGCCAAGAACTAGCCTTCATGTGCATATATAATAGTAACTGCAGAATGCTTGTATGGCCACTAGATTTTGTCACCTAGGAAGTGGGAGCAGTTACACTGTCCTGAAGTGAAGGCAAATCTGCTGTTTTGGATTCATTTTGGATACAGCTGCTCAAGGTGTTAGATGCATTTGTGATTTTCTCTTATGCTTAGCTTTACGAAACTAGGATCAACATAACTGTGCAGGATTCCCATCTCCTTATTTTATACAGTACTTAGATTATAAAATGTTCTTGCCATTTAAATTCTGTTGTTTCAACCATGGTAGTTTCCCCTCTGCATTTAAAGAATACTACAGGTAGCATAAATAACTGGTAATATTTTATATATATATGTATATAGGATTCATACGGGGGAAAATCTTGTTAACCTATGCCATAGAGGAGGAAAACTTCACACTATCTAAATTTATACCTCTTGTGGTTCTCCAGTCCTTTGCCTGGAGAATTTTTTTCTTTTCTAGATTTGTCCATATCATAATTTGTAACAGATGGTAACTTGATATATTTGTGTGATATAAAAGTAGCGAGCCATGTTTTACAACTTTATATCATCCCTTCCCTTTTCTGCAATGGTACTATTGGCTGGAAGAAAAAAACATTTGCTAGATTTTTTTTTTTTTAGGACAGTACATCTTTCCTGTATAGTAGTTTTTCTATTAAAAAAAAATTGTTTTATAATCAGCAGTGGAAAGTGCAGGTTGTCTGAACCTACTTCAGTCGAGCACCTGTCTGCCATAGCTGTTCCTTCAACTGAGTGCTGCACATCATGGGCTCTGTCTGTGAGAGAGAAATCCAGGTGCTTGGTGTCCTTGCATGACATGAAGTTTTGCATGTAGATCAATTTGAAATGTTCCTCTTGTTTACATAATTTGCATAATTTAAAAGATAATGTTGCCAAACTTTGGTAAATGTTAATGTTCAAAACAAAAATCTCCACTACATGTAACTTTTCTTCCTCTGGATCAGTACGTGGCTTATAATCCCAGCCAGTGGTTGTATCTGTTCCAGTGTCAACTGCCATGTGCTCTGCTTCAAGGGGGAACTAGTCTTTTGTGAATTTTTTGTACATAAGTATTTGTTACAAACATTTTAGCAAATGCTTTCCATTTCTCTTACTTGCTTGTGCATATCTTGGCTGGCATTATAGAAATTAGTGCTAATGTTATTTCCTTTGGGGGATTGGAAGGGGAGGGATGAGGTGTTTGGTTTTTTTTTTTTAGTTTGTGTGGGGAAAAATGATTTATGTTGAATGTTTAGTTTTTCCTCTGCATGCTACATCATATGTTGTGGGAACTATAAGAACCTTCATACTATATGAATACAAAATAAAATATTTGAACCTTGGCTGGGGTGTGTCAGTACTTACCTAGACCATTCCTGTTCAGCTTGAAGCAGCTCTGCACCCTACTCTAAGGAAAACTTGCTGTTCATAGTTCTTTATGTCCTCTTTGATTCTAAAGATTGGTTTAAAAACCATACAGGGTGCAGCTAGGCCCCTCTGAACACTTCCAGGCTTCATTTCAGTGTTTCAAGAACACTTATGTATTTTTTTCCTTAAAGGCACATCTGGTTCTCACCATTACATGTCCAAATTGGATAAAATAACATGTTTAAATCCTGATTTCAGAATGATTGTGGTAAGTGGAAGGTAGTTTAAAAAAACAAAAATAAAAAAACACCCCTAACCTTACTATAAACGGAGAACAAAAAGCAGCTTCTTCCTCGAGGAAAGGTGGGAGAGCTGTGCAGGTAGGAGCAATCCTCCCTGGAGCAGGTGCACCAGCTCCTGCTGTTCTTTGTGGTGCAGTTTGGGCCCTCTTGTATGCTGCCCTCTCCCTTTCTACCGCTTTTGGTCGGTATCGCTGTGCACCTGCTTTAAGATAAAGAGGAGATTACTGTTGTGCATCCTTGCCTTGCACTCACCTTATCTTTCAAGCTAATTGAGATAAATGACATAAACAATGAACAGGAACGGGGCTAACTGGGAAGGTGCACTGTTGTACCTCCAGGTGCTCTAACTGAACACTCTCCCCTACATAGCTCAGACTGCTGGAGCTGTACATCGAGGTCACTTGGCAATTCGTAAATCTCTTAACAATTCAAGGCTTGAATAGATTTGGTTATAATTATGATCCCCTACTACAAAGTGCTGCATTGGAAGCTCAGACATTGACAGAAATGCTTATCCAATTTGCTAGTGGTTTTGGTAATCTCATTTTGGTTTTTGTTTTCAATCACAAACCTAAACTTTCAAGAGACTTTGTCACAAGGGCCATGTTTAAGTCAAACTGGGGCCGTGCCTGGGCTCTGCCATCTCTCTCCCTGCTCTGTTCCAGGCATGTCACATATTGCATTAAGGAGGAGACACAGCAGCTGAGTTGTTTGTGCTCTGGTACACTGACTGGTATTTAACCTGGAGGCTCTTAGCTTCACTGGGCTGCCTTTACAGATCATTTGCAAGAAAATTAAAATTATATAGGTGCAGATTCTAGCGAGAAGTTCAAAGACACTATTTACCTCTTTGCCATCTTACCATTTTTCTGTTATCCGTTCCATCAGTAGCAGAGGCAGGCTGGGCAGCCTCTGCCATTGAACTTTCATTCCAGTTGACTCTTCCTTTTCCAGGAAGATACTGATCCACAAAGTGTGGCTATGAACACTTCACTGTGCTGATTCCTTTAGCCTCAAAACTTTAAACTGAAGTGATTTCTGAAGTCCTGACAGCTGTCTCTCAGTACCTTGATGTTCTGAAAGTCAGTAATGAAGCATGTTCTTGTTTGATGATAAGTTTAGGTAAAATTGGGTACCTGTCTTTCTGAGATACACACAATGAATTTAAAATAACTTTTAATGACTGTACACAAGTACTAAATGTGTTCAAATGAGCACATCTGAAGGAAAATAGACTCCACAGCCAGTCCTGGTATTCCGGGTTTCCAAATCAAAACAGAAGACTGAGTGCTTGTGTAGCTCCAGGCCCCTCAGATGTACAGAAACCACGACTCCCAGCCTGTGGTGGTGCAGCCACCTGGCAGCTCAGAATCTTTCAGCAGCTCTGCTGGCCACTGCCCGAATATTGCCATAAACCTTTGATGGAGGGCTTCCTGCAGAATAAAACACAAAGTCAGTCAGCAAACAAGATAACATGTGTCCCAGAAACAGATGTTTTGCTCTAATGCTTATGTCTGTGTTGGAGTGGAGAATAAGCCTGGGGTGAGGAAGATGGTCAGGGTTACTGCTGGCTGCTCCAAAGGTGGGTGTGGACACACTGGCAAAAAGGGTAAGACTCCCCCCAGAAAGTGGTTTCTCAAACTGCAACATCTATTTATATGTCATGGAGAAGATTAGATAACAGGACTTACCTAAAATTAGATTGCAAATTGCTGTTCGTGCCATTTTAATGTTCTGAAAAGATCCCAATATATGAATTTTCCTGTTAAAAAGTTAAAGTGGCATTAGTTAATGGAAAAAAACCTCTCTGATTATATAGTTAGTAGAGCACCTAAGTTGGAGGTGAGAGATGAACATGGAATTTCAGCTGAGTGTCCTAATTCCTCTTCCACAGTTGTAATTAAAAAACCCCCAAACACTCAGAAAAGCTACAACATAGAACCTGTCCGCCTCTAACTCCTTTATAAAATAGATTTGCAATTTGAAAATTAAACAGTGTAGCAGCTTCAGGAAGAAAACATTGTTGCAGGGTTGGTGGATTCAACATTGATTATTCATAGGAAAGAATTCTTATGCTGTGTACAATTGCTCCATTCTAGGGGTCCTGGTGACATTATAATTCTTAAAAGGTCAAATAAGTACTCAGAGTTAGTGTTAATGAAAAATAACACTTAAATCATTTGTCTTACTACTGCTCAACAACAGTTTCAAAATATTCAAGTTGTCCTTGTTCCTGGAACAGGACATGGATTAGTTTAGGGCCTGCACCCTGCCTAGAAGGGAGGGAAGGAAGTCAATACTCACGTGTCAGCGAGAACGATTCGTGTCCTGGTTACGTTTTCTATAGTGAATTTTGTTTTTCCGCCTTTCCCTGCTATTCTACCTATTGCTCTTGACAGATGATCTCCTTTCAAGGGTTTGACTATTATAAAAAGAGAAGAACACAGTGTAACAGCAGTGGCCTGCATTTGCACAGCTTCCCTTGTTCAAGTTACTGGAAACAAACACATTTGAAGTAATATAAAAGCAACTTTACTACAGGTGAAATACATATATTTATTTATGTGATTAGAAGTGAAAATCTAGGAAGGAACAAAGCCCAATTCAGTTTAAGAATCTAATGGATGTATTCCCCAAAACATTCCATGTCACCTTTAAGTTTAAAGAAACATTCACACCATGACAAGAAAAATCACTCTAAAAAAGTGACATGCTCTTAAGGAGTTTGGGAGGTTTTGTTGGGATATCTTAAAAAAAAGACAACCCTTTCAAGACACCTGTGCCTAAACAATAATTCTGTGCAACAGTATGAAGGTTTCCCTGATCCCTGAAGACACAAGTGGACCAGGGGAAAACAAAACAAGCCCAAAATGTATGTGGAGATGGTACAACTATTTGAACACTGCAGCACAAACCACTTACCATCTGTAACTTCAAATGATTCTAGAAAAAGATCATCTAATCTGATGAGAGCAAGAGCATCCTAAAATATTAAGAGATTTGTTATCAGCATGAGTGTTATAGTACCACAAGAGTTGAAAGCTGATATGTTTACTTATTACATATAGACAGATGACATCAAGAGTATTTCCCCACTTAACATATCAAACAGCAGTCAGCTACTTAGATTGACTATTTTCAATAGCAATATACATTTTTACTTCTGTAGAGAGAACCCTACACATGCTTAGACACCTGCATGTTCACCCCAGACCCATTCATACTAGTGAAGTCAGCCCAGCTTTCTGCAAACCATCAGCCTGTACGATGCTGCAAAAAGTGGGTTTGTTTTCTCCAAGTTGGAGTTCTGAACAGACTGACGGTTATTGACTAGAACTAAAGCAAGCACCTCAGAGCCGGATGACTGCTTCATGCTTGCCTCTCACATACAGCTAAATATGTCCTCTTTTTCATAATTTTAACTATGTGCCGCTCAAAGGTTACTTTTTTGGTCCTGCATTAGCTTAAGAAACTAGACTTACACTCTAGTCACAATTTCAAACAAATTCCTTTCTGGAAACCCATCTAAGGATTTTTATTTCTTTCTTACTTTAATTTCCAGAGAGGCCAAGGACATCACGCAAGCAAATTCAAGCAGTCTCACAACGGAGCTGTTGGGAGACTCACCTCTACTTGAAACCCAAGGATAAATGCTTTCACAAAATCAGCTGCTTTCGTTAGAGCACTGAGATCCTTTGTCTCTTGACAAGTCTGCAAGACAAGAAGTTATGTTTGCAAATTAAGACCATGCAAGTAGGATCAGAATTTGAAAAATCAAAGAGAGAAACGCTAACCATTAAAAAAAAAAAAATAAAATCTACATTTAGGTAATGATCCTATATTGTGTTTTACCAAAAGGCCCAAGTGATAAACTTTGTGCTTTCTTATAATGTTGACCCTCAACCACAAGAACGCACCAACAGCCTGGGTTTGGAGGGGAGGGAAAAGAGAAACTGCTGACAATCCCCATCACCAGTGACTGAGGAGAACCCTTTGTATGAAACAAACACACACCAGAAACACCAAAATCCTAAACTAAACTGCAACACGGAACAGCAGAATAAAAGAGAAGGATGATGGCAGAGGACAACTTGAGAAGGGAAAGTTATTCTAATTACAATATCCTAAAGATATTATAGCAGGTGATTAGAAACCTGGACAGGTTCAATAAAACACATGGAACAAGAGAAAGATTAACAAGATATTCTCAAACAGGAACAAATCGACCAGACAAATCAGCAAGTGCTGAAGTTTTATACTTTTTTTTTATCCCCTGTCAGCAGAGGCCCAGGATCTGCTGCTGGGATGTTCTTTCAGCTCATATTCTAGAACTGGGCCAAATCATTCCACTGCCATGAGTGGAAAAGCTTGTGCACATCTGCATTTACAGACCTGAACAGGGACAAGTTAGAAAAGAGCAGTCTTAAAGAACCTGAAAAGGAAAGCAATAATTAAGGATGATAATTATGTTGACTGGAATACAAAGTTATTCTGCAATGTCATTGACGGCTTACATACCATGTCAAAGAAATGACAGAAACTCACTTCAAGGTTTTCCATTGTTTTATGCCAATGATAGATATGGGCAAAATTAAATCAGCTTGATCATGAACAAAACTACCAACTTTTCAAAGAGACACCATTCTGTATCAAAAAGCGCTGTTAAAATCCCAGGGGTTTTGCCTGCAGTTATTCAGTAGCACCACAAGAGTTCCTGCTCTTCTCCACCTTTTCCTTCAAGTTATTTCTAGGAAGTATAAATAAGGGATAGTTCTGTCACCTTTCTGCTAGTTGCTACCATCAAACTTGTGGTAAGATTTTAAGGTTAGAAAGAAAAATTACTGTATTAGCAACATTGATGTACGAGATCTTGTAATAGTGAAAATACAGACACCAGCAGTAACTAGTATGACACGCTTTGGATATCCACTTAAAAACAGCCAGTCTGAATATTCCTGAGAAGGAATAAGAATGAGAAACAAGCATCTTCAAGATTTAAAATTATACAGAGTGTTTCAAAAAGATGAACCCAATTTCAAAGCAGTAGTGCTGTATATCCACACCCTGTGCTGTTTCGGTGTAATCCACTAAAGAAAAAATCATAAGCTATTAAACTCCAGACCCTTATGTTCTGCCACAAACAAAATATATCAAATGGCACAGTGGCCTCCTCAAAGTCACTGTTAGCTCAAAGCTGTCACAGAAGCAGGAGCCTTAGATAGCTGGAAAACGCTGTATTCTAACAGCAGATCTAACACACAGATTCTTCCTTAATTCATGAGTACATAATTTTCTCCTAAAAAAAAAAGAAACACCCCCGCCAGCTTATTCTGGCCCTTTCTAGAAGAAATTAAATTTTACTTGCATTAACTACTTGTTTCTAAGCAATAACTGACAGATTTTATTTTTATTCTCAGTGAGAGTTTTCTGATTAAGTGAAACTATGCACTTTCTGGCACTGCAGTGCAGGTACCACTGGGAAAGCAGGAAGAAGAGCTCTCCTTACCTTGATTTCAACGTTCCTCGTTTTCAAATTAAACCTGATCTGAAGCTGCAAGTGCTCCACGATAGGCGTGAATATTTTCATCCAGTTCTCCTTCAGCGGGGTGTACCTGTTGGCCGGCACCGGCACCTTCCTCAGCTCGACTTTCCCAGCCTAGGGGTGAGGAGAGGACGGTGAGGAGGAGGAGGCCGAGGAGGAAGAGAAAGGGGGGTGAGGAGGAGGAGGCCGAGGAGGAAGGGGAAGGGGGGGGAGGGGGGAGGGGGGGGGAGGAGAGAGGGGGGAGGAGGGAGGGGGAGGAAGGGGGGAGGCGAAGGGCGAGGGAAAGGGGGAGGGAGGAGGAGGAGGCCGAGGAGGGAGAGAAAGGGGGGTGAGGAGGCCCAGAGCCGCTTCCCCCCCAGCCCCGGGTTCCTTCCCGCCCGTCCCCCCGCGTACCCCGAGCGCCTCAGCGGCCACGGGCGGGAAGGCCGGCCTCTTGCTGGGCCGCGGCTCCGCCGTGTCCATGGCGGCCGCCTCTCCCTCCCCGCCCGCCCGTCGCCGCTTCCGCCGGCTCCGCTTGGACACGACGCTGGTGAAGCCGCCGCCCTCCGGCTCGGTCTCCATGGCGGCCGTTGTGAGGAGGTGAGGGGAACAACCGTTAGAGGGGCTCGCGCGGCGCGGCGGTTGCGGCGCGCGCCCACGTGCCTCCCCTGACTCCCGCCGGAAGGGACCCAACGGCCGCTTCCGCTCCCCCCCTGCTTCGCTCCGCCCCGTCGCGTCCCGGTTCCGCCGGTGCCGGTGCGGGGATGTCGTCGGCGGGGCTGGAGCGGCCGCAGGTGGTGGCGCACGTCCAGCAGGCGCTGAACTACACGCTGTTCGACTGCAAGTGGGTGCCCCGCAGCGCCCGCCTGCTGTGCCTGGGCAGCGCCGCGCGCGGCACCGGCGTCCTGCAGCTGCACGAGCTGCGCGGCGGGAGGCTCGTGCTGCTCAGCGAGGTGAGCGGGGGAGAGACCCGGGGGCTTGTCTGCAGCCAGCGCGGGAAAACGGAGCGGAAATGGAAGAAAACGGAGAAATCCTGCCCGGTTTGCCTGTTAAAGTTGCTGATCTCGTAATTTGCGTCGCACTGGTTACTCGCGGTTGTTGGTTTGTTGCTATGGTTGGTGTTACAGGGGAACCCGGGGGCTCTGGGCTCTGCTTGGGTTTGGTTTTGTTTGTTTGTTTTGTTTGTGTTGTTGTTGTTTTGTTGTTGTTTTGTTTGTGTTTTTTTTGTAACTCAAAAATTGCAAAATCGCAGAATGGTTGGGGTTGGAAGGGACCTCTGCAGATCACCCAGTCCAACCCAGCTGCTAAAGCAGGTTCACCAGAGCAGATCACACAGGAATGTGTCCAGGTGGGTTTGAATGTCTGCAGAGAAGGAGACTCCACAGCCTCTCTGGGCAGCCTGGACCAGGCCTCTGGCACCTCAAAGGAAAGAAGTTTCTCCTCATATTCAGATGGAACCTCCCGTGTTTCAGTCTGTGCCCGTTGACCCTCATCCTGTCATTGGGCACCACTGAAAAGAGTCTGGTCCATCCTCCTGACACGCACCCTTGAGATATTTATAAAGAGAGCAGATCGCACATGAATGTGTCCAGACGATGTCTCCTTTGAAGGTTTGCTGGTTTTCAGAGGCATAAAGACCCCCAGGGCCACAAGCAAACAGCTTTTCTCAGTTCAGACAGCTCAGGCTTCCTAGTGCAGCAGCTCTGGGGAGAGCTGCGGTTCCCTCTGCCTCAGATCTGCACAGACAGCAGCCTCTGAGCATCGTTAATGAGCTGAAGTGCAAGTTTTTGGTGTTTGTTTAAGACTGTTAAGATGGAGTCTCTGCTTTTCTGTGCACAGAGAAATAAACACAAAGCGTTACCTGCCTTTGATTACATTTTGATTGTACCTTACGCCAAATATCCTATGCACATCTCATTGAAATCTGCCACAGTCTGCAGTTGTGTTGCTCTTTTCCATGTGCTGACATAGAATGTATCCTATTTTTTTTAAAAGATTGAAAAGGCTAAACCTATAAAATGTGGAACTTTTGGTGCTACATCTCTGCAGCAAAGATACTTAGCTACAGGAGACTTTGGTGGAAACCTCAACATATGGTAAGCACAGTTTCTTTCGCAGCTTTTTCATTTGATGTTGTGTGTGTCTCTTTAAACCAACATATCTTTATGTGGCTGGATTTTGTATAAGTTGCTCTCTGTGCTTCATGTAGTTGGGCCCAGTCGTAAACTTCGCTTGGCTGCTGGATTGGAACATGCCTGTTTTGTAAAAATAACGTGAATTCTGCAGAGTGGTTTAATTTAGTGCTGTTTCACTTGTATCTTGTGTGTGCAGCCACAAAATCCTGTTAATGTTCTGCTATGTCCTCTTCTGAAAAGAGGCTTTTGAATGGATGCACAAATACAGATAAGAGGTTGTGTTCAACCTAAATTTGATGTCTAGATTAAATACATATTTTTAATCTTGAAGTTTCAAATGTTTTTTTCAGGTCCCTGAATGATTTGTATAATTAATTTGTGTAGGTAAATTGATTACCAAATAAAGTTACAGGGCAAAAAAGTTGGTTTTAATTTTTATTAGTGTCATTATTATAATATTTCCCTTGCCAAGGAACTATTGGTTCTGTTTTGTTGGAGTAGCAAGAATAAAATGGATTGAAATTTAAAATGAAATTCTGAAGGATTCTTGAAGGATGAGAATCAGTGGGAAAGAACTGTGAAACCCACAGTTGGATGCAACTTTTCATTTGAAGAGCAGTAGTAGGAGTGAGGTGGGGATCAGTGAATACGGTGATTTTATATACTTGCTGAAAGTAAAGTTAATAAGAGTATTTTGATCTGTAGCGTGATTCATTTTGAGCCCAACATAAAAACTGGTTCTTAAGGGCTTCTGTGGTGAATCCCACAACTGCCTTTGCAAACAGGGAAGTCCAGAACTAAGTAAAACCTCAGTCTAAAGCAGTAGCCAAAGAATTTGAACAAAGACTCGTGGCTCTTAATGGTAATATCCATATTTTGTTCCCACTGTTAATCCAAGTTTATATAATTTGTGCTTGAGTTTCTTCTCATTTTTATACAAATCCTGAAGGCCAAGGAAAATGCCATGTTCTCTGTTCTTTTCTTTCTTGCCTAGGAATTTAGAAGCTCCTGAAATTCCCGTGTATTCTGTGAAAGGTCATAAGGAAATCATAAACAGTATAGATGGTGTGGGTGGCTTAGGAATTGGGGAAGGTGCACCAGAAATTGTGACTGGCAGTCGCGATGGTGAGTTAGTGAACTCTAAAAGTCTTTTCAGTTATTTTGAGAAAGTAGTCTGGAAGCTTTGAGGGCAGGGTGCAGTCTGCCACCTGAACTAGGTGCAAATCTGTTGCAACTAGTTCTTCATATGCTGTCTTTGTAGAAGTTGTAGATAAGCAAAATATACTGTTGTCACTGAGCATGGGACAGAAGGAATATCAATTGGAATAAATGCAAAATATAAGCTCAAGAGAATATATCCTTAACAAACACTTTCGCTTGGTTTCTGTTTTATTTTTTTCCATCTGTCTAATGCAGTCGGGCTTTCTGGAATGGAAAGAGATGCTCCTGTGTTTTGAATGATGAAAAGCAAAGGCATTCCCTGGGAAGATGAAGGCAATGTGACAGTGAATCCATAACACTAAATGTTTGTTGTTCTTTCACAGGAACGGTGAAGGTGTGGGACCCTAGGCAGAAAGATACTCCTGTTGCTAATATGGAACCTATACAGGGGGAGAGCAAAAGAGACTGTTGGACAGTAGCATTTGGTAATCTATCCCATTGTAGCCCTCTCCTCCTCTAATATGGCTGTGCTGTGACAATTATAAAAGTATTTCAGGATGTTACCAAATAGTTTATTTTGTATGGACCAATCAGTAGCAGGTTTTGCTTTTCAACATTGTCAAAAGTGTAGTTGGGTTTTGGACTCATTCTCTTATGACCCTTGGTCAGTCATATCACAGATAAGCTGTGTAAGCTTTATTTCTGTGCCTAGGAATGTAAAAACAGTTGTCCTGCGTTGTCCTGAAGGAGTGTAAATGTTCATAGAATCACAGAATCATTTTGGTTGGAAGAGACCTTCAAGATCATCGAGTCCAACCAAAACCTCACTCTGGCACTAAACCATGTCCCTAAGAACCTCATCTACATGTCTTTTAAACACCTCCAGGGATGGTGACTCCAGCACTTCCCTGGGCAGCCTGTTCCAGTGCCTGACAACCCTTTCCATGAAGAAATTTTTCCTGATATCTACTCTGAACCTCCCCTGGTGCAACTTAAGGCCATTTCCTCTTGTCCTATCACTTGCTACTTGGCAGAAGAGACCAACACTTGTGTTTCTGTGCACAGGGAACAAGTTGCTGTTGTGTCATAGTTCCAGCTATCCAGTATTAAGGAATTAATTTAAGAGAAGATCCTTGAAGCTAAGAGCAGATAAAAGACACAGAGATGCTTGATGTATGCTTTGCTTTTTTTCCTTTGGTGAGAATAAGATGCTTGTGTTTTACACAGGCTGGTATTTCTGAAATAGCTCCATTTTTGCCTTAAGAGTCAAGAGTGAGTTTTACAAACTGCTAATTAGTGCAGCATTTATCATAACAAAATTAATAGTAAGGAGATGTCATTTCCTAGCAAGAAGGTGCAACTATAATGCTCATTGCTATTGATATCTTTGTCTTTTGCTTTGACGAAGGGATTAAAAAGCGGCCTCATGTTATCTTCAATTTTCTTTTGAGTTACTGAAGCTTGAGCCAAGGCCAGGTTCATCTTGAACTCCATGCTCTGGGGTAACTTCTTTCCGACACTGATGTGCTTCCCTGATCCTGTCAGTGGAGAGATTTTGGAGGCAGGCTTCTGCTTCTGTCTAGTGATGGCCATGGCAACACACCGGGCCTCCCTCTGGGTCTGTGTCTGCAGGAGAGTCTTCTCGTCCCACTGACATTTCATGCTGGAGAGCCTGGTCAGGGAACTGCTGAACCGGTTTCTGCCATGGTGCAGTCTGGGGAGCGTGGTTTACAGCAGACAACGATTTAAGAGAAGGAATGTATTTGTATAGACTTAAAAGAACAGTGCGCAGTACTTAGTCTGTGTGGTTTAGCCTGTTCTTGGCAGGGGGAATAAGAATTTTGTTCATATTTTTAAAAGAAACACATTGCCAATTTTAAAGCTGTATTTTCTACACTTTTCAGGTTTGAAAACCGGACTGTTCCTTAAATCTTAATATCCCAACAGTAATATTTTTCTGGAATAAATGCAAGTTCAAATCGCAGGCCTAGGAGGTCTGAAGCTTAATGGCCTAGATGCAGGGTTTCTGTATTCTGATTAATTCTTTCTCTGTGCGCAGGCAATGCTTACAATCAAGAGGAACGTGTTGTGTGTGCTGGATACGACAATGGGGACATTAAATTGTTTGATTTAAAAACCATGTCACTACGATGGGAGACCAACATTAAGAATGGGGTAAGGAAACCATAAAAGTATTTTTCATTCCAGTTTCTAGGCAGGATGGAAAAATTAAAAGGATTCTGTCTACCTGAAATTTACCCAGAAGACACTTCTGCTGAGATTATACCAAGGACTCATTTTCTTTTAGTTCAGCAAATAGTACCCTTCAAGTTCTGGGGCTGGATAGCATGGGATACTTTATCATGAAACCGTTTCAGTGGATTCTCGTGTTTTGACATGATTTTATTGTTTCCAAATTGGTAATGTTGCCATTTTAAAAATAACCCATGATTGATATGTATTTACAAATCACAAAACCCAATTTTTTTTTTTTTAGCAGTGGCTAAATTTCAAGGCTGAATGTATTTTTTCTATATTTCCAGGTTTGCAGTGTGGAGTTTGACAGAAAAGATGTAAATATGAACAAGCTAGTGGCCACATCACTTGAGGGAAAATTTCATGTTTTCGATATGAGAACTCAGCATCCAACCAAAGGTTTTGCTTCGGTTTCAGAGAAGGTATGGGGAGACGGAGAGTTTCTTAGAAATGAACTATTTGAACATATGCTGCAGAGCTGAAAGCACTACAGGTCCCAAACTGTTGTCTTTGGTAGGTAACAGCTGCCCAGGTTCCTGGGGCACAAGCTGTGTGGTGTGGACCCAGGTGCAAGCGGTGAAAGGGCCCCTGTGCATCCCGCTGCCAGGACCCAAACACGTTTCCTCCCTTTTATAACCTGATATTTGGGCTTCTCTGATATTTGCGTCCCGTTGCACCTCTGTGCACTCAGCTGTGCCCCGAGTCTGGGAGTCGTGTTTATTGGAGCCCATATTAAATTGTGATGAGCATGCAGATTCGAATCTTAAATATATCCCAAATCTAAGTGAGCCCTCTGCAAACGCTTTTCATCCTACAGTCACCAGACCTCATGTGGGTCAGAGAAATCATTATTTTTCTTCAGAACCAAGCATTTTTGGATTGTGTTACTGGGAATGAAAGGATACATAGGAGAGACTTAGTGGCCTGGAGGCTGTTAAATATGGAGAACTCTTACAACCTTATTTTCTTCCGTGACCACTGCCTTGATTAGTATAAGTTCTTTATAAATAAGTATTTTTTAATGTGTTGGGGGTTTTTTTAAGTGAACAAAATCTGATAATAATTAGAGAAAAGGAACTTTTGTGAAGTTCTCCAAGACTGCTTAAATCACAAAAAGCTTAGTTACAACTTAATATCTGTAAATTACTCTTCTCCCTACCACCATTCAAAGCAGATAAAAATGTTGGAAGTACTTGGATTAGATCACACAAAAGTATTACTGAATTAGTGTTTGTAATGATCAACATGTGAAAATGGAATTTCCTGTCTTTCATTCACTGCATTTAAGCTTTTCCTTTTGGACATTTGCAGAGAGATACGCATTCAGAGTATGCGTGTTGGGGTTTTTACCCTAAATTATTTCTGTTGCTCTGGGATCTTGCTGTTCCCTGGCTGAGATCTAAATCTGAATTTTCGATTGTTTGTTGTGTTTGCACAGTGTTTGTAGTGTATTCCCTTCCAGTAATGATTTTAAGAGATGTCAGACCTTGTGGTGACTGTGTCAAAGAGCCTGAGAATCCTATAGTTTTAAGATTCTGCATCCTTTCTTGTGAAGCTCATCCA
This sequence comes from Pampusana beccarii, assembly GCA_013399365.1. Classification (NCBI taxonomy): domain Eukaryota; kingdom Metazoa; phylum Chordata; class Aves; order Columbiformes; family Columbidae; genus Pampusana; species Pampusana beccarii. Next base: position 1,069,568 of record VWYH01002416.1, on the reverse strand, counting down.
TAACTAAGCCCTATATGATGCTGATTTTTTTTTTTTTTCCTTAATTAGGCACAAAAATCTACCATATGGCAGGTTCGGCACCTACCACAAAACAGAGATATATTTATGACAAGTGGAGGAGCTGGAAGCCTTCATCTCTGGAAATAGTAAGTGATCACTTTCCAGCCTGCAACAGGGGCGATGAGAAACCCGCCGTTTATTGTTTTAAGAAAGAATCTTCCTGAAAAGAAGGTCCTGCTTCCAACCTCAGAATATTTAGTTAAAATTATTGTTTACAAATGCAGTAGAAAGGGTGTCAGGACTTGATCTGGAATCCAGTATTAATCCCTAAAAGAGTGGGACAACAGCACAGGTGAATTTTGCCCTTGTCTCTTTTCTAAACATAATAAAGATTTAATTATATCCCCAGTTAACACGGTGATAAATGGAAGAAAACGGATTTTTTTAAAGTTCTTACATGGTAGCAGTTATGTCTGAGAAGAATATTGAAAGCCTGGACTTTTAATGATTCTCAAATGTACATCTTCTTATATTATATGGCAAAATAACCATCCAAAATGCACTGAAGTAGGCATTAAGTTTCAGAAGGATAGCTGAGGTGACATTTTCTTGCATGTGGCAAAAGCAAGACAGTTAAAAAATGATGGGCTATAGGAGAGAGGCCTCAGGATTCCAAACTTCCTGCCTCACTTTTTCTTTCATGAAATATTTACTCAGTATGCTGTGTGGATGTAACTGGATATGATTATTCATTATTTTTAAGACATTTACTTGGCTTATCTTGAGAATAGAGGAAACCTTTCTCTATGTTCTTTTAAAAATGAAAATAATAATGTGTTTTTATCAGTAACTTCTAAGTGCATGTTTTACTTTTCTTTACTTCTTGGCAGTGAGTACCCAGCTCAGCGCTCGAAGAAGGATTCTGAAGGAGCTGAGATGGGGGTGGCAGGTTCCGTCAGCCTCTTGCAGAACGTGACTCTCTCAACGCAGCCGATTTCCAGCCTGGACTGGAGCCCTGACAAAAAGGGACTCTGTGTGTGTGGTGCCTTTGACCAAACTGTGAGGGTGCTGATAGTTACCAAGCTCAACAAAGTCTGAGAGGAAAAGTAGAATTTCTGATGAGAAAGCAGCATATAGTTTGCAGTCTGTAAATACGGGAAGGAGATCCCTTCTGGTTCGAGTTTAATTTTGCTCTTATTAAAACTGGATTAAAGAAATAGAAACTAGATCTTTCTATTGAAAGTTCAGATATGTGCAGTTAGAGCTGTTTGACTGTGTTGCAATGACTTGAAGTTGTCTGGATATAAAGCTTTTACCTTCTGGAAATGTGAATTTACATTTGAAATAACTTGTGCCTTTGTGTTAACACAACATTTAATTTCCTAAGTCACTTTAAATTGTTTGTGTTCAGTTTAATCATAATGCAACTCTGCTCACACTTGTTAAATGGTTTGGCTTTTTTATATATAGTATTGTCCATATATATTCATGCAATGGAAACTACTATATGCTCCCTCACAGAAACTTCTTGTGTTATTGGATATATTAGAATGTTTGTTAAAGTGACTTAGGGTTCTTTAATACACTCTAGAAACTATAATGCGTGCTGAAATATTCAGGCTTAATGGAATAAGCCTTTTATCGAAGATCATATTGAAATTCAACTATTGAGCAAAATGCACTGTATTATTTTAGTTTGGTTTCATAACAAGTTTTTATGTTCTGTTGTTTTTATATCTGTTTGCAACTTGATATTCTACAAATAAAATTATATGGCACGTTGTCTTAGTACACGCAAAGTACGTTATTCAAACATCCAGACTTAGAGAAGGGATGTACTTGTATAGGTTTACAAGAACAGTGTGCAGTACTTAGATAAAACTTAACTCATTTTGTAGCAAAAGTCACTAAAATTTACCTCCATTGTGAAAAACTTTATAAGGCAGCCAAAGTACTGCTTGGGGTTTTTTTTAACACATTCAGTATTACTTCAAAACCTGATGTGACAGAGTAGCTTTGTTACTGTAGTTTCACCTGAACTCTTTGTATTAATAATTCCCTTTGTCTCCGAAGTGTTTCTTTGCTGATTTTAGCAGTGTGTGCTGCTGCCAGTTTTTTTAGCAGGCACATTTAGTTACTCTCTTCTCTCAGTGCATGTATGGTAGGGGCTTGCTTAATTTCAGTAAGGTCTAGTGGTTTCCTTTGTCACTTCTTTGTCTGCTGTTAGCTTTTGGCTGACTTGTATGTGCATACACAAGTTTCACGTGAAAGTGTTTAATTATTTCTGAAACCAGATTGTGATGGGAAAATGTCAGCTTTGTCCAGGTTAACAACAAAAAAGCCCCTGTGTGGCCCTTTGCACGGAAGCTCTGTTTTCTCAGACTTCAGAATGAGGATTTGGTATCTGAGAGATTCAGGTGAGTCACCTGTATCGCATCAAGCCTGACCTCCCAGGGACTGCTCCTGAAAAGTAGAGGCTGCTCTGGGGAGAGCAGCGCTAGGGCCTTATGTCCGTACTGGTCCTGCCACCAACTGGCGTCCCAGCAAGATGCAGGAGGAAGAGGAAACAGGCAGATGTTGAAGGGTAAAGGAGGGAGAGCGGTAAATGAGGGAAGCAGTGTGGAAGCCAGAGACTACTGAGGGTAGCAAGGGAAACTGGGTTGAAAGGAGAGGTGAGGAGCTGTAGCAGAAAGGCAACATTGAGGTTGCAGACCTGGCACTATGTGATGTCGTCTAGGCTCAGTCTTTTTCTCTACGATTCCAGCTAAATACAAGTAAGACACAACTGTCCTTATTAACTCTTGGGTATCTTAATTGATTAAACCAGCTGAGGAAAAAGAGAACAGGCACCCGTGGGTAGAAAAGGCTCATAGGCTGTTAAACCTTCTGTAACGGAGAAATCATTAACGCTTTTATAGCAGAGAGGGGCCAGCAAGAAAATTGCAATAGATACAAACCAAACGTGTCTGTGAAGTCCATGGTTTTAGTAGGCCACTCATACTCAGCTCTAGGCTGCCTTCAAAGTTAGTCTCTTGTATCTCAGGTTTAGCAAGGGCCAGCAGGGCCAAAAGCACAGTAACTGACGGTAAACAAACTGGGAGGTATCTGATGCTGTAACAAAATCTTACTTCCAGAGAAGCAGTCCTTGGGTTTGACCAGTGGGAATCCATCCCTTTTAATCCCATCTGCTTGTATGCACAGCATAATGCTGAGAGCATATTCTGAAATGATTTTAAATGTTGTCCCTCTTAGGGTGCATCCCAGCAGGAGGGAATAGGGGGAACTACTGCTCTGCAATCTTGGCTGCAGGTGCTTTGAAAAGCTGGGGGTGTGGAGTTCAAAGAATCTAAGTGCGCTGAGTCTCAAACGCACTGTTCAGAGATGGCCTCTGTTAGCTTTGTCATGTAAATAAATTATACTCTGAATGGAATGCTAGGCAGTGAAAATCTGTGGAAATACGTTCTGTATCTTTAATAGTAATTCTGAGTCAAGCCCAGAATAAGGGAAGAAAAAGCTCTCGGTAAAGGTACCTGTGAGGGAAAACAAAGAGCTCTGAGTGCAGGACTGGGCTCTTGGTGGTGTTTTTATTATGAGCTTGGCCTGCAGCAAAAATGTTCCTTCTTTACACAACCGGCTCCAGGGAGAGCTCCTAGTGAGCCTACATGATGGGGATACAAAATAGAGCAAGAACTAACAAGCAACACTTCCTAAAGCTCCATGGGCTTCCAAAAGACAAAAGGTATGTTACCTCTCGGTACTTAATTTTGGGATTCGTTTTATTTGTCGTTTTGAAAATGAAGGAATGCATTTCCCTCATAAGTAGCTGGTTTAATGAAAATACATTATGGCTTGCATGGCAAGAATTTGCAAAAAGCTAAGAGAGCAGGAGGGAAGTCTAGAGGAACAGTAGTACTGTCGGCGTTCAGGAAAGGTGTTATAAATGCCTCTATCTGTGTACCTAGAAAATGAAAGATAGTTCCTTGTTGGAGAGAAGAGCTGTTGCTGGTGCCTGTACCATGCTGCATCTCCTCAGCAGATTGGATTTCTGCTTCTCCCAGGCTAAACAAGAAATTTAAGCAGACCAAAAGCTGCCTGTGGCAGCCTAGCCTGCTCTATTTATAGTCCTTCCCCCTCTCGCTGAAGACTGGCACCTTGCCTCTGGAGGCTGAAGAACTGAAGTGTGTTCTAAATAAAATCATCACGCATCAGAGATGAAATGCACAGGGCCAAATCCTCTGACGCAGCACGGAGGAGCACTCTGGAAAACCCCTGCCTAGCCCAGGGCCAGGGAATGGAATGTGCTACTGAGTTTGGCTGTACAGTGAGGGACCACACTTAGCAAGTGTATCTGCTTGGCAGCTCTCTCTAGTTTCCTGTGTAAACCACCCGTGAACACTCATGGAAGAGAAGCAGCTGTTTATGGGCATGATTGCAGCCAGAATACAGGTATGTGTTACACAGGCTTGGGTTGGGTTTTTTGTTTGGTTGTTTTTTTACCAGGTGCTGCCAAAATCCCTACCCATTACAAACTGGGGTTTCCTTTCACATCAATATAGTTACTTTGACTTTCATCATTTGTACAGGTCCTTGGAGATGAGAGTCTTCCAAGGTTTCTGTGTAGGTGGTCTATATTTGGCCTATAGCATGTAGTTTTCTTCTCACAAATTATTTACAGCTTAGCCATGACTTGGATTGAATTTTAAGCAAAATAAGGCAAGTTATAACTCTGCATAGGAAGCCACAACACAGTGCACTGTCAAGGTGGGTGAAGCATCACCTATTGTCTCCGATTTTCCAAAATTCAGCTTTGATATAGAAGGTATTCAAAACCAGAACCACTAACAAAAGAGCCATGACAGAAGACAGGACTGAGGAAAAGTTCAGTAGCATGACAGCAGTAGAGAATGCCTCATGTGTGAACTGTATTAGTTTATAATTACGTATTGCTTGTGCCATCCAAGATAGAAACTGTAGCTGTGAAGTTCAGGCAGCGTTGATGCAGGGAATAAATGGCAGACCTGTGAGGTGCACAGCATATACCAGCAGCTGGAAGTGCATGTATCCTTGGCTCTTCACAACCACCAGTGCCGTCAGGGACATCACGGGACTGGTACGCAAAAGGAAGACAGGAAATTGCATCGAAAAAAAAAAAAGACAACTGTCCTCTGACACTTTCAGACACAGCAGATACAGCTTGCCAATAGAATTCAGTTCACCTTCTCTAAATTATTGCCATGAAGTATATTAGATAGCAAATAGGGATTGTCTGGCTAAGCTGACTGATTTATAAGGAAGAAGCTACTAACTTGTGGCCTGGATATTCATCACTGTAATAAAATTGTCTAACTGTAAAGTTGGTATTGACAAACTGCCAGGAAATATGTCGATTTACTATGTTTTTGTGTTTTGTTTTTCCAATTATTAAGCCTGCATTTTCATGCTCCTGATGCTGTCACTGCTGTACTTTCAGTATAGGCACTCTGAACAGAACAACTGCCCACTCCTCAAAGAATCTCCACATCACAGTCCGTATGTCCGGAGTGTATTTAACGCCTTGGTGCACACGAGATCCTTTGCAGTGTCAAACATGGCAAATGTAAGTCCTGGTAGTTTGGGTAAGGGCAGCTGCTAACTCGGGCAGGAGCTGAGGGCTGAATTAGTTTGCGTGCAGTGTAAGGCATGCACAAGTTCAGCACAGAAGAAAGACCAGATGGAATTTCTGTGGACTATTTGGTGACTTGGTGATGTGACCAGTTCTAGCCTTGGCCATACAAGGTCTTCACTCCTTGCTGGCCTTTTTGGGAGGACCTGCTTCTTGCTGCATAGCCCAGCCTTGCAGTTGCACAGCATTGTCCACAGAGGACACTGGGAGTGGGTCAGTGTTGCTTGGCGGTTGCAGGAGTACCTCAGGTCTCAAGGGCCATGATAAGCTGCCCCATGCCCTGGCCTTCCTCAAGGCTGCCAGCCTCTCAAGATATTTCCTGATCAGAATATCGCACCCTGACCTTCTTAAGCATGGCAGTGAAGCTGTTTTTTCATCACTATGAAAAGCCCATCAGCAACATAAATAAAACAAGCACAGGCAAGCTTTTCCTAGGCTGCTTGGGATTTAAAGGTTATGAAACATTTAAGACACTCTTTGAAGCCAGAGGACGTGTGGGTTGCAGAATGGCAGCAAGACCCACAGAGCTGCACAGCAATCAAGATCTGATGGGATCTTTTTGTGTGGCAGTGATTCAGAAATAGTAGCTCCGCCTGTTTACCAGGTTGTGTTGTATCTGTTGCCCACTGTTAGACTGACTGTTAACAGTCTTGCAGTTGAAACTACTCTTTCTTTCAAGTAAATTATTGGTTAAGTCTCCAAGTTCCAGCTGCATCCAGTTCCTTCTCTTACAGGCAGAGGCTGCTTACATTAAAACCCACCAGTGGCAATATCTGTCTTTCAGAAAATACTGAGGACCTGATTTTTTGCACGAACATTTCCATCAGCACAGAAATGCTACTTTATCCTCACTTTGTAGACATGTGAATAACTACATGTGACACAAAGCTTTAAGTTGTTCTTATTCCTGGATTTGCTGGGAAGGCCAAGCGAGCTGCACCCTCTTGCCTTCTTCCCTGTGGCACAGAGGGGAATGGAACTGGGCACCTCTTCTGGTGCAGTTGTAGCTGTTCTGGCTCCGATTACGCTGGGATGTTGCTCCAGCCTGTCCTGCATCTGTCTGCCAAAAATAATCCAATACTAGCAATGTCCTCTATGTACTAAAGGCTTTTTCTTCCTGCTCTCTTCATTTTTTGGTCTTTTGCTTATTGTTTAAGATTTCTGAGACAGAGAAAAAATTTCTTAGGAGTATTTCCAGCTTGGAGCACCATGAAACTCAGGTTTCTAGGCGGCACTGCAGTAATAATGACAAATGACAATAAAAGGTAGGTGCAGCTAATGAAATCTGCTCAGTTTGGTTGCATCCCATGCTAAACCTTTCATTTTCTGAATCATCAATCTTCCTGCAAAGACGACAGAATCTCTCCTTCATGTTTCTTTCTGGCATAGCTCGACCAAGCAGGGTTTTGTGGCCTGTTCAGCAGATGTAGGGACAGACCCTTCCTGCTGCCTTGCAGAAGTGCGCGGTGGCACAGGCCTGTGGCATCTTCGTATCCAGTGGTGTTTTCCCTTCCTGACATTCACATTCCCTTCCTCCCACATCCTGCTGTTGTGCAGCGTATGAGAAACATAAGAGCAGCCACACTGGGTTAGACCAAAGAGCCTTCCAGCCCTGTATCCTGCCCCTCGAGGGGGCATGTGCAGATAACTAAATATTAAAAAGCCCTTTAAAATGGCAACTGCAATTTGGGTCCTAAGTTTAATTTACTCCAAAAGTTGTCCTAAGCTTCCTGCTAAAATGAATTTTGAGTATGAAATATATGGTTGTGTTGAATTTACGCACAGAAGCTACCAAGTGAGAATGGTGGAATGCTAATGCATTTAGAAAGAAACCTCAATTTCTAATACAATTTACTTCCACAAGCTTACTGGGAGAGACAGCTATAAAAAACCTACAGCTTTACATACTAATTGGAAGAAATGCAATCTTAGAACAATATCAGAACAAATTCTCTACATGTGGTAGATTGCTTTCAATTTATTTATACAGTATCTACATATAAATGCATATAACCTAATAGATATATCTACATTCAGCAAATACAGCTTTGTATGTAAAGTAACCAGATATGGTACCCAGCACTTCACCACATCCTGTCATTTAATCTAGCTGGCATGAACACAAGCTCTTTTGATCTGTACTAACTACCTTTATCTCAGTGTAGATCTCATCCTCCCTATCTGCTATGTCAAAAAAGCTTTAATCAGAGGGTTTAAGCTAGTTTTATTGAATTATATTATTTTTCCTCCCTAAAACAAAGCTACATCAAGCTCAGTTTCCTTCTTTCCATATACCTTTACATCTGTATTTTGACTAGAAATGTTATGTTTTACAAATGAAAAAGAGTCTGTGTTTAGTAGGTTTCAAGTCATTCTAATTTAATTCAGCAAACTGTATCACAACATGGAAAATGTTGTAGGTCGTACTTCTTTTCCAGTGTCCTGCCAATGCTACGTTTTTTTTTAGTTCCTGAAGGTGTGAGACAATCCTGTGGGTTAACATGAAGGCTGTTCCCCTTCTTACCCTATCTAGTGGCTGGCGCACAAACCTGGATATCTTGGGCTCTCTTCCTGGACACACCATCCGCCTTGTAATAAATCACGGTAAATTCTCTATTCCTGCCCTGCCTCCCCGCTCCCTGCATGTGTCTGATCTCTCTCGAATAGGCAGAGACGTCAGTTACCATAAACATGCTATTGAGCCAGGCAGCTGCCTGTAACTGTCCTTTTGCCAGTATTTGTCTTCTGATACGCCAGAGAAAACGTCAGGTACTCACCCCTCTTCCACTGAGTGGCAAGCGCACGTAGGCAGGTACTAACGAGCACATGGATGTTCATGCTTCAGCTCACTCCTACTACACCCTCTTCTGGTAACTTGCTGGTCTGCCGATAAACCAGATTGCAAATTCATTAAACTATACTGTGAAAAAACAGGCCTCATAATCATAAAATGCCTGTCCCAGAAATGCCCAGTGTGATTGAGGCTCTTCAGACACAAGCATACAACACATACTAGCATCTCCTAACGCTGTTCGCTCACTCCCACCTGGGATTTTAAAAGGTACCATCTCATACTCGACTTTTTAATGACTTGGGCCACATTTAACTTCAAACATGCTAGGCCAGGAACTGAAATGAAATTAATGGAATGGTCATGAAACCGTCTGCAGTTCAGGTAATACAGGAGCAGACTCACTCACTCTTGAAATAGTTTAAAACGTGATGTTGCACAAGTTTGGACAAACACATTTTGAACGGATGCTAGAGGCTGACCAGAGGTAACACAACATTTCTCAGTTCACTTTCAACGCAGTGTAGCTGTACTCTCACTGACTTAATCTCATTTAAGTCTGCATTGGCTTAGCATTTTCAGCATGGTCGCTGAATCTCTAGAGGTTTAAGAGAGCCTGACAGTATAAAAGGGAATGTTCTCTGTTTGGATGTCCTGGTTTTCCAGTAATTGCTAGAAAGGGTTTATGGTGGACACCTGATGGAAGTTGTCTTCTTAGAAAGGCTGAATTATTTAATGAAGTATCTCTGCTGCTTTCATTAAAGCTCACATTAAAAGGCCAAGAAGAGTGATTAGTGTCAGAAGAAGCTGGACTTGCAGACAAAGCAATTATATTGCTTTATTTTCTCCCTTAGGATGACTATAAAGCTTATTACAACAACCTTTCGCTTTTAGTCTGATTTTATCACCTGGATTTTTATTCTGCCAATGATTCATTAACCCTTTTGTTGCAAGCCGCTTTTAGCACCCTTCTTTGTATTCAAACCAGGTTCACAGCAGAAGAATCTAGGCTATTTTTTTTTAAATTTACCTTGTCTTTTATATGAGCATCTCCAAAAGCTTGGAGTACTATAGCATCTCCACAGCTGGTCTGCACGTCAAGCTGTGGTGCTTTGCATGGCCCAGGCTGTAAGCAGAAGGTTTCCAGCGAGGTCAAGACTACAGGATTGGGGCTCCATGTCCGCTCTGCAGAGAACATTGATTCCACAGGAGTCAATATATATACTATGTGCAATGAACCAGATACATCATAATAAAGGAGTAATTATATTAAAGATGTCTGTCACCTTGACTACTTTGGAGAAAATATTCAGGATTGTTTTCTGCTGTTTTGGGAATGATAGAGAAAAATCAATAATCATTCATAGGCCTCTCAAATGAAATGGCTTCCATTAAGTACCAGATAGCAGTATAGTTTTTCTTGGATAGATTTTTGTATAGATATCCATATATAAAATCATAATATATTTTCAGAGTGGCACCAACATAAACTATTTGAATTATATGAGCTGTACCTCAATCAGATTTTGACTGGGATAAATGCCTTTACTCCTCACCCTCTCCTCTTGTAAATCAAACAAGCTATTTTAAGCAGATAATAAATGGTTATATACCTAGTAATCCTTTGAGTGAACTGCCTCAAGAATTCCAAGACCTATGGCACTCAGTAGAGGAACTCCAGTTAACTGAACACAAGTATAAATCTTAATAGCTTGGAGCCAGTAGCAAATCTATAATAAATATAAACCACTAGAAGGAGACAGAGCCACACTGCATGATCATGAAATACTCTGAGTCCAACCTGTACCACATTAATACATGGTTACAATCTTCTACAAACAGCTGGTTGAATCTGAACATTGATCAGCATGTGTTGCATTTTCCTTTGATCTTGTAATTGAAACAAAATACGGGGTTTAGGAAATAGGACCCCCGCAGAAACTTCCTACCTAACGTTTGGTAAATCAATTAGTCTATCAATCAATTTCCCTCTCTGTATTTCCCTACCTGTGGTATGTGAATACTGAAGTAAGAATGAACTAAGCATACGTCAAGTGTTCTAAGGTCCTTGTAGACACTCAGCGCACTGGAAGTGCAAAGTATTATTTTATGTAGGAGTGCAGGTCTTGCTGTTTTACTGCTACCCTTCAGACTACTGTATTTCTGAATTTTATTTAAAAAACCCACTCTCCTAAATTCCTTTTTACTTTTACCTACAGTGCATAATTCTGTAGCTGTACTAAAACACTATAACGATGAAATAATTGTGTTTTTTGAAAATAAGAAATGGTTATGAAAATTCAATGAAACATTATAATATTATTACACTAAAACATTAACCGACAGTAGGGATACCTTTCCCTACCCTAGTGGTTCTACCATCCATATGCGTGTCCCACATACAGCTGAAAGGCTCTTGAAGAATCCCGGTGTTTGCTGCTTTCATAAATACTCTTATTAAAAAAAATATTTGTATTGTTTTTTCAGCCATTTTTGTTTGAAACTGAAAACCTAAACCTCTAAATGTCCTGGAGGAAAAGGAAATGACAAGATATAAACAAGTAACTCCTACGTCTGAAGATCTTTAGATATGCTTCCAACTGTGGTAGCGAGAAAGACTCATTTGCAGTTCATACTGATTTAATTAGAGAAGACATATTAGAGCACTTAGGTGTAAACCAATGTATTAAAAAGGCAGCTCACTTTTGCAATATTTTAAATTGCATTGAAGGCACAGAAAAATGTACTGAAGCAGGATAAAGCCCTGAGCTTCTAGTCCTGGTCCCCCCACAAATACGCTTTTCTACTTTCCCCAGCCTTGACCTTGTCCTTCTCCAGGCTGGACCTGTTTTCCTCAGTAACCTATAGTTGAGAACAGGACTTCTCCAACCATGCTGAAGGATTCCGGTGATCCTAATCTGCAGGCTTGAGTTACAATAAGCTTCAGATGAGATTGCAAACAGAAAGGAGGCAGGAGAGGCCTTCGGCTAGTAACGGCAGTACTTTTGATGTGGATACTGACTTCTGTTGCACTATTTATGAGAATGGAAATCTGCAAAAAGCAGATCTTGTCTCTGGGAGCCACAGATATGCTTGGACAATCTTCTACTCAGCAAGATCTCACAGTACAGAAATATTCATAGAATTACAGAATTGTAGAATCATTTTGGCTGGAAGAGACACCTCAGATCATCGAGTCCAACCATAACCTAACTCTAGCACTAAACCATGTACCTAAGAACCTCATCTACATGTTTTAAACACCTCCAGGGACGGTGACTCCACCACCAATGCCTGACAACCCTTTCCATGAAGAATTTTTTCCTAATATCCAATCTAAACCTCCCCTGGTGCAACCTGAGGCCATTTCCTCTCGTCCTATCACTTGCTACTTGGGAGAAGAGACCAACCCCCTCCATGCTACAACCTCCTTTCAGGTAGTTGTAGACAGCGATCAGGTCTCCCCTCAGCCTCCTTTTCTCCAGGCTGAACAGCCCCAGCTCCCTCAGCTGCTCCTCATCACACTTGTGCTCCAGACCTCTCACCAGCTTCACTGCCCTTCTCTGAACTCTCTCCAGCACCTCAACATCTTTCCTGTAGTGAGGGGCCCAAACCTGAGGAGGTTTCTTGAGGAGAAACACAGCGAATATCACAACCAACGACGCTACTAGAAACCAACCCGCGTTCGAGGGTGAGGCGCAGCAGTGTGACGTCATCAGACGGGATGCCCTCCCCGGGGATGTCCCCGTGTCAACAAGGCACCTCTGCCAGCCGGGGACCATCTCTCAAACCAGTTCGTGCCTCCTTTTTTTTTCCCAGGAAGCCCCTGGCAGTGTTTGGGAGCAGCCGGAGACTCGCCGGCTGTGTGATTCGCCCTCCACCCACACGAGCCGGCCACTAAAAAGCGCCTTTTCTGCCCCATTCTGTTTGTGACGAACGGGAAGTCGCTGTCACCACCCGCACGTCACCGGCGTTCCGGCCCCACGCGGTGAACACCCGCAGCACGGGGAGGGCGGGGGAGCGCTCCGGAGGCGGACACGCGTGGACCAACCACCGCCTCTCACTCCCAACAGCCCTGTCTCTGACGTCACATTTGTGCGCCGGAGGAGGCCCCACCCACCTCGTCGCTCTCCACGCGCGGCCGCCCGGAGGTAAGAGCGGCCTCTTCCGTGGACTCACCCCTCTCTCCTTCCTTTTCTCCCCCCGAGGTGGGCTCGCCCTCTTTGCCGCCCCTTCCGCGCTGCTGCGTGGTCCGGCCCAGGGCGGTGGGGGCTGGGGGTGTGTGGTTGGGGCTGTTTCCCACGCAGTCAGCTCGCCCGTGGGGCTTCAGGGGCTTCCAGAGGCGTTTGGAAACGGGGAAGTGGACAAGGGCTTACTGGAGGGAGTCCAGCGGAGGGCTGCAAAGATGGTGAGGGGTCTGGAGCATCTTTCTTATGAGGAGAGGCTGAGAGAGCTGGGGCTGTTCTGCCTGGGGAAGAGAAGCTGAGAGGGGATCTCATCAATGTTTATAAATATCTCAAGGGTGGGTGTCAAGAGGATGGACCAGACTCTTTTCAGTGGTGCCCAGTGACAGGATGAGGGGCAATGGGCACAGACCAAAACACGGGAGGTTCCATCTGAATATGAGGAGAAACTTCTTTCCTTTGAGGTGCCAGAGCCCTGGACCAGGCTGCCCAGAGAGGCTGTGGAGTCTCCTTCTCTGCAGACATTCAAACCCACCTGGACACATTCCTGTGTGATCTGCTCTGGTGAACCTGCTTTAGCAGCTGGGTTGGACTGGATGACTTGCAGAGGTCCCTTCCAACCCCAACCATTTTGTGATTCTTTCTGTGGTCTAAGAGCTAAACTAGGCTTCCAGGGCAGCTGTAAGTCAATGTTGAACGGTTCAAGTTGTTCTTTTGTCACTGTCCAAAATGAGTGGACACACTCCGCCATAACTTCCCAGAACTGAGGGTTAAGTTGTGTGCCATACCAGTTTTGTTAGTGAGCATAAACACACTTTAATGTGTGACTTGTTTAGTTACTTGTGACAAAGAGAATATGGACTATTGGCTTTTCAGTTGGACCTGTGCCTTGAAGATGGCCATACCTAGGCAGGTTGTGCTGTGGGCAGTAATGTCCTATTAAAAGTTGGTAAAATAGTGTGGCAACTGAATGAGCCTTGAGAACTTAGTAATTGTTGCAAGGCAAGCGTGGTTTTCAAATATAAGATTCGATTTGTATGTACAGGCCACAGAATCAGAGAATCATTTTGGTTGGGAAAAACCTTTAAGGTCGTTGAGTCCAACCATTAATGTAACGCTGCCGAGTCCAGCTCTAAACCATGTCCCTAAGAACCTCATCCACAGGTGTTTTAACACGTCCAGGGATGGTGACTCAACCACTTCCTTGGGCAGCCCAGTTAAAACAGTTCAGCAGCACTTTTTTCCTGTGACAGAAGGACAGGTGATACTTAAAATTACTAAGCTCAAGTACTTTGTAATAAAGTAGATCTGGTTACAATTATTTCATGTTGCTGCAAAGGCAAAGACATCTCCTTCCTTATGCTTTGTCACAGCGTTGTGACTGCAAGCTTAGTTAATATTAGCAACTTAGAAGGGACTTTGACTTGCAAATTAAACTTTAGATTATGCTAATTAAAAGGCCACATTTTTGAGACAAAAATGGAAAGACTTGATTGTAAATTAAATCAAAATTGAAAAGTGTTTGGCACATTTTTTTTTGTTTTAGAAAATATAAAAGAACACTTCTAGTCTAACATACTTGGATATTGGTAATCCTCTGGCAGTATGATCCTTACTTAACACAAGGCTGTACCCCAGAACAGGAGAAACTTGAAAGTGATTTTTAGAATTCTTTGGCTTCCTATCAGAAATACAGTGCAGCAGTCACGGAAACCTTTCTGATAAGCACATTTCTCTTTGAAGTGGTTTAAGATTTTTAGAATCAATTCTTCATCTGTGCACAGCTGGTCTGCTTCTCATATGGACTGCCAGCATTTAGTAAAGATTGTTTATTTTCAATGGCAGCAGTAGAAAATCACAGGACATATACGGAATGGAATGGTGAACTGAGGAAAAATGTTGATTCTGTTAAAAAAAGTCAGTGCACTGGAATGGCACTGGTCACCACAGCTCCAGTAGATGTTGCAGAACCGGAGCTGGAAGAAGCAGCACAGAAAGAAGAAGCAGAGATGACTGGGTGAGGGGTAACAATGAGAGTGAAGCTTGGTATTGTTAACTTTAGAGGTGATGCCAAGGGGATGCGATTGCATACTGTGAAAGCTTTGAGGTTGCAGACTCTTTGTTCACTGTAAGTATTTGCTTTTCTCCGTTCTTCATGCTGTCTTGCCATGACGCATTCTGCTGGGCCTTGGGGTAGGTACCACATGGAGTTACCTGTTCACACAGGCAGTGTGCCCCACACTTGCTCTTCTGTGTAAACTCAATTTTTCTGTGCTGAGAAATTGCTTGGGTTCCTCTTTCCCGGCTTCTTCTGTTTTTTTGTTGTCCCTTCCATGCCAGGCTGTGGTTACTGCCAGGCCCTTTCTTCCTGTGCCAGGCCAGAGTGCATCTCTGTTCTCCATCCTACAATGTTTTATTTAATCTATTTCAATCCCTGTGAAAACTCGATGTCCCCAAATGAGTTTTCCCTGTTACCCACTTCTGTGATTTTGCGCATCCCATTTCTTTGCTGACAGTGGTTGGTCTCCTCTTTTTTAGGTTATCAGCTGTTAAATTCTATTTAGGGGATAGGTAGAAAAGATTTTTGCTCTTTTTCTCCTGCATCAATAAGATTGATGCTTAGAACACAACATCCCATAGTTACTGTGTTATATTCAACCAAAAGATGGGTAAATATGCTTCTAATAGTTGAACATAGCCTTGTTAGCACAGTCAAATAATAAGCCGCCAAAAATATATTGGGGTTGCTCTTCTAAACAGTAGAGAAACGTACTGCATGAAGTGTAAATACAGGAAATTGAATTTTGATAAAAGGAAGTACTTTTTCATGCATTGCAGAGCTAGTGGCTAAAGGAAACAAAAGAGCTCAGCAATTTAAAAGGATCAAAAGACTTGTTGGATTTAATTCTGGATATTCATGGTGCTGATACTAGTAAAAGGCGGCAGCAAATTTTATAAGAGGTAGTAAATTCCATGATTTAGAGCATACATTAGCTAAAGATCGGAGGCAGGTTATTTCCCACTCACTGCACATTTGGTAGGACAGAAGTACTCAATTGATGTCACCAACAAAAACCCACTGGAATAGAGAGAAGCTACCGAGTTTCATGCACTTCTACAATGTGTAAACTGTTTTATGCAAGGAGACAGTATTTTGCTGTAAAAAACATTTCTTGCTAGGTTCAGTGAAACCAAAAGTCTGTGTTTTAAAGACCAGTTTAGACATACAAATTTAACATCACTTTAAAGCCTCAATTGTGAGCTCAGCTGTGCTAGCATAGTCTGAGTGTGAGAGCTTTTATGGAAACCTCTCACTAAGAAGTGTTCTGGACATACCTAAAGAAAGTTGGTTTTATCATTGTGCTTAAAGATGGGTATATTGATGGGTTGGAGCTGAACAGAGCCAGGGTATATTGGATTTGTTCAGAAGAGGGAATTACTATGTCATCAAAGACATGGAACCTAGGACAGCTGATTACACTGCACAGAAGAAAAATGTTTTACAAACCATGCAGATCAAGTTGAAGGTTTATATCAAAGCTGGTTTGTGTGGATATAGATGGGACTGCAGTGAATATGAGTTGTTTAAGCCAAGCTGAGATACCTGTTTTCTCATGTGACATCCACCATGGGCTGAAGTATAAGTGAGCCTCAAAAATATTATTCCCTCCCTTTAAATTTTAATATTATTTTAAGACAGATCAGAATAAACTTTGCAAATCCTTTGAGGCTCGAGAGACTTTATCTCAGTGACATCAGCAAGAGCCTGCTGGCTGTCAGCTGTTTTGTAGGGTTCTTCTGTGCACGTTGAGATGTTATCTGGAGGTTAGCTTTCAAGGCAGGGTTAAAAATGGTTGCTTGGTTATTGCCCATTTGTGATGTAGTGCAAATTGTGCATTGGGTAACTACCGTGGCTTGATTTGGGATATATTTAAGGGTATCAAGATAAGGCAGCTGGTGCATAGTTGGTATTTCATGGTAGGCTGTGCTGGTTTGACTGGAAGTGAGTTAATTTTCTTCATGCAGGTAGTAGTCTTTTTTGTAGCTGGCATGGCTGTTGTTTGAATTTAGTTTGAGAACAAGAGGATAAAAGCCTGGGACAGAGTTAATGCTTTTTAATTGTTGTCGGGAGCCAAAGACTGTGCCTGAGCTCTCTGCCCACAGATATGAGGCAGCTGGGAAGGGGTTTGGATTGTAAGGGACCTTCAAAGCTCATCCAGTCCAACCCCTGCCATGAGGGGGGACATCTTCACCAGCTCAGGTTGCTCAGAGCCCCGTCCAGCCTGGCCTGGGATGTCTCCAGGGATGGGGCATCCACCACCTCTCTGGGCAACCTGGGCCAGTGTTTTACCACCCTCAGTGTAAAAAATTTCATNCCATGTGTGTCCTGTGCTGAGGACCCAGAGCTGGACACAGGACCCCAGGTGGGTCTCACCAGAGCGGAGCAGAGGGGCAGAATCACCTCCCTGACCTGCTGGCCACGCTGCTTTTGGTGCAGCCCAGGATACGATTGGCCTTCTGTGCTGCAAGCGCACATTGCCTGGTCATGTCCAATCTTTCATCCACCAGCACCCCCAAGTCCTTCTTGGCAGCGCTGCTCTCCATCCCTTCATCCCCAGCTTATATTGATACCGGGGGTTGCCCTGACCCAGGTGCAGGACCTTGCACTTGGCCTTGTTGAACCTCCTGAGGTTCACATGGGCCCACTTCTCAAGCTTGTCTGAGTCCCTCAAATAAAAAATAAAAGGTCTGAGCTCAGTATGAAGAGAATGCCTTCTAGTGCTTAAGAAATAGGTATGAATTAACATGAAGTGTGAAGTGAATTGCAGTACTAAGCAGAATGAAAGTTGCTAAATTATGTTTGTCTTCTGTTTGCATGTTACAAAATATTTCAAATATGCCATTTTTATCCTGAACCTGGCAGTTTTAATTCCAGTGGAAAACCACATGCATGACACTAACACTTAGCATTAGTAATTCTGTCTTTTGGGGATTCCTATTGCCACATTGATATATGCATGTAGCTTCCATTGCTTTCATCATGCATCTTCAGCAAAATCTCTCATAGACGTACCCAGGGCCTAATTAGAGTTTATATCTTTCAATATGACATATACAGTTTTGCTGTGGGAGCAGGTAGGAGGGGAGGTTTGGTTTTGCTTTTTAAGCCAGCTGGCAATTACTTTCTAAGGCTTGTGTTAAACACAAGTTATATTCAAATATTATTCATAAAAGCCGCCTGCAAATTGTCTGCAGTTTCCCCTTCTCCTTTTCTTACCTTTGTCTGCCAGTCATGGGTGAGCTTTTCTTGAAAGGAGCCTGCAGAGTTCTCTTCATTCTCCTGAAAGAGAAATGTGAAGATGAACTATTTTGCCAGTTGTGTCATGCATAGCCACCTGTGTTTTGTTCGTTTTTATTTAAACTTCCTTAATACAGAATTTAACTTAGTTGGATCTTAGATTGATAGCCACATGAGCACTACGGCAAACTGCTCCTGATGTTCACCTGTTTAGTGTTTTTTACACAAATTGCGGAAGATTATGTATTTTCTCTTGCTTTTGCCTTTTCACATTCGTGTCTTTGCTGTGGTTCATAATGTCCGATATTTTCCTCCCTTCTCTTTTTGCAGGTTGAATGTATTACTTGCTCTGGTTTATTCTATGTTGACTGGAGAGAAAACAACTTGTTTTCTAAGCAGAAGCTTATTTAAATGTAGTCATGTTTCTGAATAAATAAGAATTACTAGCTGTAGAAACCAATTTTATAAGACAATTTTTGATCAGACTTAAATGCAATGGATAAGTTTTCTAATTAAAATGGTTTACTTTTGTGATTTAAAGTCCTTTTCTTCCTCAAATATATTTCTTTTTTATGCTGTTTTCCCAAAAACTATACAGCAGTTTTTGAGCTCAGGGTTAAAAGGGAAAGTTGTTCCTGGTAGATTGATGTTATGAAGTCATACCACATTTTTCATCACTGTTTGTTTGCCTCAGTGTTTTTAATCAAAGTAGGCCTTTTTTCTTCTATGTTTATGGGTTGTGAACTTTGCTTTGCATTCTCAAAATGATCTTATAAAGTATTATCATCGTGCACACAATCAGATATTACAATACTTGATAATGAAAATGCTGTCTTATCCTTATTTCCCTTAGACTTCCCCATTACTGATATGCTTACCCAGCAAGTATTTTCAGAACTTCTCTTCTCCGAATATTTGTACTGTCCTTAATTTTTTAAGCAGGATCTCTGTGCCAAGTAAATTTCTGAATTAAATTTCTGCTTGTTCAAAATATATAGAGAAACACTTGTAAAACTTTGAGGGAAATCTTGTTTGTGGTTTAATAACTGAAACGTAACCACTGAGGCCTTTGGGTATGTTTGGAGAGTCACTGATGTCGTCTTAGTTCTTCCCATCCTTGTCTTTGTCGAGAAGCGCAGGTGTGACTGTGTAGTCTGTGTGTTGATTTTGGCAGAAACAATTTTGTGGCGTTTCCGGTGTACATTTTCTAATGTAGTGTAAGTTTGTTCTTGTTGATTTAATGTTATCGAAACTATTTTAGGCCCTTGACTGCTGCCTTATTGTTGGCATGTGGCAACACTGTAACATATCCTGCTTACAGAGCAGTGAGGCTAAAACAACAGACTAATGAAAAGAGAGAGGTCCCCACGCAGCGGGAGTAGGAACTCGCTAGTTCCTGTTGAAATGAACAGAAAACACAAGTTCAACAAATTCCTCCCCTTCCCTGGGCAGAAGGAGCGGACTTATCAATGAAGGGTGGTGTACATGGGCTCATATGCAGCCTTGCTCTGTTGAGGGCTGATGCATTTTTTTCCCTTTCATTTCTAATTGACGGTGTCAAGTAAATATTTGTCAAGTATTTACAAGGGCAAACTGAATTCTTTCTGGTTCATGAGACAGCAATCATAGAAAAACATATTTTGGACTGTATTTTTTATCTTTCCTTCTGTCTTCCTATTCTTTCTCTGAATCATTCTTTAGGTCTAGCTTGGGAATATTGGAAAGAATATCATATACATATTCTAGTGCCTGTTTATCCTTGCAACTGCTTACAAATAGCTTGAGTTGAGTTGAGTTTTCATTGATAACACATTCCTGCCACGGGAGTTTGGTGGTAGTGTTTTGTTTTTCCTGCAGTTTCTGGTGCTGGATACCCTAATAACGGGAGAGAGAAAAATTGTAATTTATCACTATGTTCAGGCATGTCCATCAAATTAAGACCATAGTAGATTAAGTATTGTAGTGATGGTAAACTCTGGAGATGACTGTTGGATTGGATTACATGTCTCTCCCTGTATGTGTTAAGTATAGTAAATGTGTATTGACAGACACCTTCTAACCAAGTTTAACTGTATTAAGAGCTGGGAAAATCTAGTTTCTTCTCTAGCTTTGAGTATTTTTTTAATGCTGTATTATATGAGTAAAAGTTATCAACAAACATTGTTTCTGGACTCTTTTAATCAACCTAAGAAGGGTGATTATAATGCAAATGGCCAGGACAGAACCAAACACAAACAATGCGATCACAAATGGCAGAAATAATTGTATTGGTATTTTGTCTTTCTGTGGGGAGCATCTTGTAGGTCCAGCTCCACCTTCTTGCTTAGGTCTGCTGCAGCTGACTGAAACGGTATTTGCACGTGTGTTACATGCCGAGGCAGCGAGGAGACCTTCAACATGTCATTGTTAGCATTGTGATTCTGTACACAATCTGAAAACCAGCTCTGACCAGGCTGAAAAGTCATGCAGCTGAGTAGGATTATAATTATAAACCTTGCAAAGAACAGCAGTGAAACTGGGCTTGTTAACTGGCTGATCATATTTCTGGAATCATGCTGGTGCGGTTGAAACTGGAGTTGCAGACAAGCTTGAGTAGTTCCACGCTTGTTTTTCCTCCTAATCTTCCTCCTTTTTGACCTCTAGGAGACAATATAAATAAAAAGAAACCTCTCTCACACATACCACGCTCTTGCCAGGAAAAGGGAAAGATCAAATCTTTATCTAAAACAAACGTCAGGGATGTGACAGCTGTTTGCTGTTTCCTTGCTGTTTGCACGGGCTGTGTGGCTTGGTGTTCAGAGATTTTCAAAGTGCAGTGTCTCCAATTTAGGCTCCTGCCCTCCGTGCTCAGCGGCTGTGTGGTGAGATTATTACACTGATTCTAAGTAGGAAGGACTGCAGTGATCCAGGTGCTCCCACTGTTCTTGATGGAGCTCACCAAATGGGCAGAAAAAATTATACATTTCTTCTCTTCTTTAATGTTCAAAAGGTTGTTGCTCGATCAGTAGAAGTTGTAGAAAATAGCATAGCTTTAAGTAAAGTGAACTCCCTGAGATAATGTGTGATTTAGGATCTGAGGGGAATTAAAGATACCATTTGTAAGCCAGCAGCCAGAAGGCTCGGCAGTAGCCATGCCGTGTTGCCATCAATGCCGGGATCCAAAAATGAGTGCTTTGGGATTTTCCACATCTTTGCTTATCACACGGTTGCTGTGCATAGATGTGTCTACAAGTTTTCCAGAGTATTCTGAAATCCCTAACTCAGCCTGGCTTTGTTATTGGTAGAGTTATATCGGCGATTATAATACCCCATAGAAAATTCAGAAAACTGGATGCAGGGTTCACAAGAAGAATTTCTTGGAACAACTCCTGAATTTAGCATTGGAAGATGTAACTGACCCTGACACAACTGGTGCTGCATAACTGCTTTAAAGCTGAAGTAACGTCTGTTCCTAAGAGAGGTTGAAGCCATATTCCTTTTTATTTTTTTTTTCCTAGTGTCCTGCCTGTTGCTTGATGTAGCTCTTTATTTACTGTGATTTATAGAGCACTTCTTTTAAACATGCAAATAATTTCTTTCTATCACAGACCATAAAAGCAAAATACTGTTTGGGGACTGTTACAAGAATAGGTACTACAATCATGTCATTTGTAATGCCATTTTGCACAGCAGTTAGGAGATATTCCTGAAACGACAGGACCTTTAACTGTGTCACTATTGACATCAACTGCTAGAACTCTTCAGAAATAGGCATTTCTTATAATGTTTAATGAATGAATGCTAACGCTTTGTATTGTAAAATACAGCCTTTTGACTCTTTAGGGACTTAATGAAAAGGATTATTAGTTTTGTTTCCTCTTTCCAGATGGAAATGTCAGAAGATGATATTAATATGGAAGAATACCCCACTGAAATCCATTATTACCTTGCAGCATTTGAAAAATCTCTTGGTTCTGTAGATGAGATGCTGAAGACAATGATGTCAGTTTCCAGGAGTGAGCTTCTCCAAAAGGTAAATAATCTTCTTTTTGACAACCTTTTTGGTATTAATACAGGAACACCTGGGAACAGGAGCTGAAATAAAAGGGTCTGTTAGACTGGCCACTGCACAGAGAAATAACAAATAGGACACTTCCTACCCTTGATGCCTAATATTTGAAATTCTTACATTTCTAAGATATCCAGATGGTCTTACAAACTAAACAATGAAATATATGCCCTTCCAAGCTGAAAAGTGATGATCCTACCAGTGAATCCTTTAGGCAGAGGATATTATAGCTTATTGCTGACCTTCCTTGCAGTGCACGCTGATGGTCTTTCATAATGGAGAGGTCACTCACATTTTTGTCTGAGACCTTTACACAACAATCTTGATGGAACTTGGTATACCCAGAAGGATATGAAGGTGAATTGACAGGAGTGAGAATTGATCTGATTCTGGAAGTCTAGACTTGCAGAACCTGATGCTTGAAAAACTGAGCTGTCTCCTCTAGCTATGTTATAAGCAAAAGTCTGTAAAATGTGGGGTTTTTTTTCAGGGCATACAGACAGAGCAAGATACTGCCTGGAGACTTCACACAAACCTCTCCATCTTTTAACATTCAAAGCCTAACATGTAATTTTTTTTCTTTAGGGCAAAAAAAAGCCAGCACATGAGGCAACTCTTTTATCCTCTGAGGATTTCTAACACAAATAAATTATGAAGAAAACAGTCTTGACAACAGCGATCTTTTGACAGTATCCATGTTAGAACTAGTGAGCTGTACAATGATGTTATCAGAGTTTCTGGAAATCCTATAGGACTAAAATAATAAATTGACTTTGACAGTCAAGGGAAAAAAAAAAACCCACCTCATTACCTTTATTCTTCCTTTGCTTTGCAGCCCTAAGTATTCCACCATGCATTGAACACACAGTCTACCATGTGTAGTTTTAATGTTCATTGTTTGTAGCATAATATATTTACATTTGAGCTTCAGCAATCTTAGGGGTTTTTTTTCTCTTCCATTGATAGCAACAACTATTCTGAATTAAGTTTCTGTGGAAAAATAGGGACTTATTTCTGACTATGGGAAAGTAGTCTAAGAGCTACATGTCAAAAGATTTTTGTGCTTTTGGCTGTATGAAACTGGCATTTAACATCAGAGCGGGGAAAATGCCATTGAATGCTTGCAGAGGAGAGAATTGTTCTGTGATGGCACAGAAACAGGCATAGACATGGTCTTAGTGAACTTGTGGTGCAAAGATGTGCTCGCTCAGTGTGTATTTTTTATGAATACATTCACAATTATAAAATATGCATATTACTAAAATGTTGGGTTTTGTTTTGTTTTTCATCCTAGTTAGACCCTCTTGAGCAAGCAAAACTGGATTTGGTTTCGGTATACACATTAAATTCAATGTTCTGGGGTAAGTATGGGGTAGGAGGAAAAAGTATTTATGATTGCCATTTGAACACCTTCTAGACAGCTGCAAACATTAAATAATCATATTTCATAGCTAAATAATTAGAAACGTGTAATTACCCTGCGGACCCAAATTATTGCCATCTGTAGGGTAAATCATGTTGAAACTCCAAATCAAAAATTCATATTTACAAAAGCTTTGTACAGGCATGAGGGTGTTTCTTTCTGTTTTCTCATGGCAACGTTTTCTGTCCTTGTAAGGACAGAAAGTTTAACCATGTTAGATTTTTTTTTCTTTTTTTTTTCCTCTTTTTTAACTGCAAGCTTTGATTAAAATAGCTTGTCAGATACTTAACAACACAGTTAACTCCCATTCTTATTAATGGTTTTATGTGGAAACTACAGTTTTCCTATGTGACTGGTTGATTAGGTCCTCAGTCATGACAGCCTTCAGTTTCAAAAAACCCATGTTTTTTTTCTTATAGTATACTTGGCTACTCAGGGAATCAATCCAAAGGAACACCCAGTGAAACAAGAACTGGTAAGATCCTTATACTGCCTGCACTGCAATATCTTAACTTGTCCAGGACAGTTAACTCATATAGAAGTAAAAAAAAATGTTTATATCTATATTTAATATTGATACGTTGCCATAACAGCATGCATATGCTACATGGTGTTCTGTAACTGTTCATATGCCCTGCTGTGCTCACTACATTAAGAAAGTAATATTTTTAGTTCCAAATGGTACTGTTTAAAGCAAAGCTGTAGAGTCTCCTGAAATTAGAAAAGAATAAGAAGATGAACTGTGTCATCTTTTCTCCACCTTTGTTTGAGAATTGGATTCTGAACAGAGCAGCTTTTCACTTGTATCTGTTTAATGGAAAAATGTTACGTGTCTGATAATAATTTATAACTTCCAGTATGGTATTTTTTTCTTATAAATACTTGGATTCATGTTAATCTCTAAGGCCACCTTTTCTTACTTTTGTATGACTCTGAAAGTAGAGTGTGGTTGATTTACTAGCAAAGACGGGAAAGAGCCCCCCTCCCCCTTTCATGTCCTCCATTAATTCATTTTCTCAGCAGTAAAGAATCCAGTTCAGCAACAAAGCTAAAAGCTTTTTTGGCACCAGTTGTATGTGTATTGTCCAGTAATTCTGCATTAGTGACATATTTACAACCTATAATAAATCTTTTAGGTTTGTCGTTATATTCCATTTAGATGCATGACTACAGTATAGAAGGCTGGCTATCCTGAAAATTCTGCTGACTTAAAAAATCAAATCATTTAGCCTGAGGAAGAAATAGAAATCAAAACATATAGCCACCCATTTTAATTCCTGTATAAATGAAAATATTAAATCTGGGCAGTCATAAAATACTTAGCTTTAATGTAATCCTTACATAACCAGTGGAACAGAAGATAGGACTGAAAAATGTGGAAAGCTAGCCTGAATAACAAGAATACTTCTATTTTTAATTTTGTGAGGTTTTCAGTAGTCTAGACTGTATCATATTAAAAAATGGATCAGTTAATATTTCATGAGGTTTCTGTCAGTTTCTTGTTCCCCCTATATTATATAGTGTCTGAATATTGTGTTAATTTAGCAATACTAAAAAATAAATTTTATCTCTTCTGCTGTGGATGTTTTATGCTGGTATTTTACTTTACAACTGCCAGTCATTCTAACTCTGAAGAATGAGTGAATTATTATAGGCTAGATTTTCATCCAGTTCTCTTTTCCAAGTATCAAGGTGAATGAATGCACATTCCTTCCTTCCAAGAACGTTGTGATGTTCTTATTCATGTGGAAAGGGAATAAAAAGCCACTTTGTCATGATCGTTTTGTTTTCAGAACTGCTCTTCTTGTGTACATACAGGGAATGCACAGAGATTCAAACTGTATTAATTAAACTCACATCCAAGCTATCAGAGTTCATTTCTTTTGTCACATTGACATTTGCCAGCTCCTTTTTCCCCTGTTGATACATGTAGGTTTGCCATCTGTTCTCATTAGCCATCTCAGCCACCAAAAAATATTGCAGTCTATCATGGTTTCAGACCTTGTAAAGCTCTCCTCATTAAAGCCATGTTTTTGAAAGGGAAAGAGTGGCCAACTTTTTGACAAATCAGTTGCTTATAATGGTCACTGAAGAATTGAAAATCACTTCTCTAGTGTAAGTCTCGTAACTTTCGTTCCAGATTCAAAAAGCTGTCAATGGCTGTGTGAGAAATGCGTGGGTTACATAATATCAACATGTACTTAGCAGTATCCATAAATGTTCTGTTAATCCACATTCATTGTTTGGCTATCAGGTAGAGCAGTATTTATGTGTGTGTGTGTGTGTATATATATATATATATATATGTTGTTTGTTCATGTTACAGTAGCAGCTAAAGAGCTAAAGGCCCTAGAGTTGAAGGCTGTATTAGGCTAAATATGCAGACATGAAATCAACCAATTTTATCTGTATTTTACAGGATTACTGTAAATATCCTCTCTAGACAGTGAAGAGAAGCAGGCACTTAACAGAGCATGATTCCCATCTTAGAGCGGTTTAGTTACCTTCTCAAAGTGATTTTCTTTATTGATTGCAGAAGTAGATGAGGATGAGTATGCACATAAATGAGAGGGTATATTTAGGTGGGCCTGAATCCAAGCCATGGGCTGAGATGGCAAGAAAGTATCCCTTTGCTTTATGGAATCCAGTGGAAACAGACTTTTTTTCTTATTCATGGTCCTAAAAGGAACCTCTGGTACAGCTGGAAATTCATCAGGCTGCCTTAAATATGTTCATTGATAAGCCTGCTTGACCATTTTGGGTTCTTAACCACAAGACTTCTGCGTAGTTGCATATCTAATGCTTGTAACATCTTTGGTTTTGTGTAAGATGCTTTTTGGCTTTGCTTGGACATGCAGATTTTTTCTTTTGTGGACAGTAGTCAGACAGTAGAATTCATCCATAAATATGTCAAATATCTAAATATTATTTTGCCACCTTTATGTAGGCTAAACTCAAAATTGAGTTAAGTATTTTGTTTTCTAACATTGCTTGCAAGAACAATTCTTATGTCACTACAAATTAGGTGCAGAGTCTTCAGCTCTGTAGGACTTCATGTTCCTGTGAATGTTATGCAAATATTAGTATGGTAGGTACCTTTGATGGAAAATCTACTAAAGGCAAAACCTCAAGTTTGCAAAGAGCCTGGTATATATATTTAAAAGAAGCTATTTTTGTAGGTACTATAGAAATGTACAGTGTGGAGAGCTTGTTGATTTTATTTTAGCAGCAATCTTGGGAGAATGGTGTGAAATATACTTTTCCTTTTTTTTTTTTTTTTCTTTTTTTCTAGGAGAGAATAAGAACATACATGAACAAAGTCAAAGAAATAGCAGACAAGAAAAAGGCATCCAAACTCAATAAAGGAGCTGCTTCTAGATTTGTAAGAAATGCACTCTGGGAACCAAATGCTGAAAATGAACATTCCTCCAAAACTCCTGCTAAAGGGAAAAAGAGAAAGACGGACTAAACTTCTGTTTCCATTTGTATAAATTACAGAAACCTAGAACTTATTTTGAAATGTGTTTTGCATACTTTATTCATCTTACAGAGGTGCTGTATAGCAATATCTTGATTAAGTTATACTTAAGAATTGTACAGGATTGTATTTTGTCCAGAACACTTGTCACCGAGGTGCTCGCGTTAGATGTGTATCTGAAGGTGCCATTTGATGTGAATGAAGTAACATTTCATTGTTCAAATGAAAATGACCTGATATCTGCTTGTTAGTAACAGATACTAGTGACGTTTTGCTTATAATGCCTAAGAGCTCAATTTTTATACTGTGGAATGCTTGACACTTTTATATGTCCTTAATCTCCTGAATATTAAAAAGTCTCAAACAAAGCTGTCCGGTCTGTGGTGTTTATGTAAGAGCCGTGTTTACTTTCTCATTACATCATTGTGTGAAATGCTGTATTTGTTGAGTTTTGTAAGGCTTATTCACTGTATTAAGCTGTTTCCTTTTCAGCTTCTGAACTTGAATGTCTGCCATATTCCGTTATTTTTGTTGCCTCTGAAAAAACCAAGCTTCAAGGGCCACAAGCAAACAGCCTGGCTTCCATTCTTAAGCCACCATGTCTAGTGAATGGAAAAAATACACATCCCCAAAGGGTAATCTGTAAGGCCCCAAAAAAAGGAGCAGGCTGGGGAAACAGCACATGCAGGAACTTAATTGGAATTTTGGCTGCAGTATTCAGCCCTTACTGCTGACACTGTGAGAGAGAAATGTGCTCTGAGGTGGCAGGAGTGTTGTCATCTGTTGCTATTTCTCAGATCTTCATCAGGGAAAGCATTCTCTGGTGCAGCAAAAACTACTGCTCTGTTTTACAAATATTCTATTTGTTTTTTCTAAAAATGTGAAGCTTAGTTATTTAGGAGAGGCGGCGTTTTATTTTCTTCAGATAAACCTCACTAATTCATTTTTCAATACACTGCAAAGCAAAACTCAATTATCAGCCCCAAAGCTGTTTAACAATTAGCAGTCCCTTAACTACTTATGAAGGAAAAATAAACAATTTGGTTCACCAAAATGCAGTTTGGGTAGCAGTCTACAAAACTGGTTGGGAAACAGTGTGAAAGAGTAAATTATAATATCAAATGAATCCAGTAAGATCTATAGTACTGCAAGCTGAGTGATGTACAGTGGATGGTTACTGTCCATACAGAGCTGTACTGCATCATGCAATGCAGAATATGGACTAAATTGAATTAGGTGCTAAAATAGAGGTTCTAGTCATTGACTATCTAAAAAGTTCAATACATTGACAAGTTTATTAGACTCAAATAGTTGTTGCATATCTCTAGAAACTTTTTCAGCGACTAGTACGAATTTACACATTTTGGTTTATGATAAACTCTTTGAACGAATAGCAATTCCTTCAATCCAGCTAACAAGAGAACTTATATGTACGTTCAGGTATGTACCTAACTGTGCTGCCTCAAATCTACAGGATTGCTCACCTGAGTATGCATGTTAAAGGCCCATAAACATTTCCAGCTGAAAGCTAAAATGAGAACACCTTATTTCTACAAGTTAATGTCATTGTTATGACAAACAAAAGATCTTTTGGACTCCGGAGTCTTTTTTTGTGCTATGAAGGTTAAAAATGGAAGACTGAAAGTGTGTTCATGACCAAAGGCAGCTCTTGGTGTGCTCAGTAGGTTTGGATACAGTTGATTTGGAAGCCTGTGTGTCCTGTCTTGTGCCTCTTCCAACCTGATCCTGCAAATGATGAGCTGTAGACTATTATGAACTGACTTCTGGACTTTCAGTGGATGCAGAGGTCTGCTTGTGCAAAGCATGATGCTCAAAATGTTAATCTCAAAAACATCAATTTAAGAAAAAAGGCCAGGTGTCCCATGAACTAATTGGGAAGACAATAGGATAAAAGTGGCCTGAAGTGGCACTTTAATGTAGAGATTTTCTGGGAGATAATGTCTTATACTTCAAGAGGCATTGTCTTGAGGAAATGAGCAGCTCAACTTGTATTTACGCACAGTGCTGTTAATTAAAAGGGAACTGAAGGACATTTCCATTACATGATTTTCCTCTTAAGCTTCAATTATAGCTTTTGTTTTAAAAGGGTAATTTCTGAAAAGGATCATAATTCACTGTTGAGTAAAGTACACAGGTTTCATTGGTAAATGTTTAAACAAGAATAATGCAAGGCTATTAGCTAAGACTTACTGAGGTAGATGTCCATCTGCGATAATTAATTATATACAGGTATCTGGTATTTGTAATAGGGCAGTTTAAATAGATGAAATAAGTGCAACTTCGTAAACTTTTTGTTGTTGTTGTTTAAGGCTTGTATCATTCAATATTTCAGTATGGATTTGTGGCTTTACTTTTCTGACACAAAACAACCCAAGCAAACACCCCACAAACTAAGATGTGTTAACCATGTGCTTGTTATTCACTAACACTGCTATTAGAAAGAGGCTTGAAATACAAGATGAATGCTAAGTGGTTTTTGTATCACTGCAGTGTTCTTGGAACATTTAGACTTCTGGGTAGGTATTTAACTTCACTGAGGTATGAAACCACTTGAACATTGTTTGTGAAAGTTCCTTTCTGGAAAAGCTACATGAATATTGGAATAAAAAGCAAAACAACTTTCCTGCCTGAAAATACGAGGCTGGCAAGAAGAACATTTATTGCAGTGGCTGTGTGCGTAAATTGGTATGAGCTGTAGTTTGCGGAATGGTTCTACCGGGCCTGAAAGGGAAGGAAAACATCTGTGAGACTTGTAGTCCCATTGCTCTACGTGCTGAAAATGGTGCAGAAATACACTTCTGCATTCGTTAATGCCACTGTAATGCAAAGAGTTGCTATTATAATAGCAAAAGTCATTAGTACCAGTGAATTAAAGTATTAATGTACTTAAGATATTTAAAGAAAACATTAAGGTCTGTGTGATGCCTTCCTGCTCTGTCTTGATTATCAGTTAATTAATATTAGACATACCAGCTAAGAGAAGCACTAACAAAACTGCTGTTTCTGAGAATGTTTCTAACTAATGCAATGACAAGGTTATGTAAAACTCTAAGTTATGGTAGAAACATATGTAGTTGGACTGACGAGAGGCTAATCAATGTCAAAATTAGTGTGTTTTGTGTTCAGGTTTTTAAGTAAAAAGTGAAAATATTATTGTTAAAGATTGTGTTTTGATACATGCATTGAATGTGTTACCTGGTTTTGGAACTTTTCTTCCTTTCTGGTCTTTGCACCAAGAAAGTCATGAGGTTGGTAAGAGCACATGGAGTTAGCAGCTGTGCCTGGAATTTGATGTGAGGCTCCATGGGGAATTTTCCAAGCTTATAGAAACAAACAAAGAAGGAAACAAACAAAACTACAAACTTCAGAAGAGAAATTAAAATGCAACTGAAGATTTTAAGCCCCACTAGTGTGTTAAATAGCTACATTAAAATAGCAAACAGCACTTGGGGGCATCTGGGAAGCTCTGTGCTTGGCAAAATTTGGAGGTCATTGGATGGTAGGAACTTGACTCATTGTGAGACTTTCCACTTGGTCCTCAAGGACCTTAGTCCTTGAATTAGTGTAGTTTAATTGAACTGCTACAGTTGGACAGGAACTTTTACCATAAAAAATGGGCATCTTTGATTGAGAAAGTAGGTCTTCTCCCAGCTGTCTAAAGTTTGTACAGAGCTCCTCCTAGAAAACCACTCTGACAGAGTTTACTGTGGCTGCAAACAAAGGAGGACTCTTAGCAAAACTTAAATTCCCTCCCTTATAAATGCTAGCCATGAGTTAGGAAGTCAACACATCACTTACACTTATTTGTACTCCTTCAGCATTTTTATTATTGAAGAACTGCATCCTCAAGAGTAGATGTTTCATTAAGTCATCTTATTTTCTACTGGCCTTGAAAATCAATACTATTGTGAAGCCTTGTCAAGAAGTATTAACATTGCAGTTTTATTGGAAATCTCAAAACATAGTTATATGGAATGATAAAGAAACTGAATTCTCTCAGAATTAAGAATTTTCTTGGATTTAAAAGGGTAGACTGAAATTCACTTTCTAACTGTGGGGCTGTGATTGTTACAAATGTAAAGGGAAACCCTGGTTTGCATAGTAAATGACATCCTTCACCCAGGGACTGATGAAGACCTGGTTCTGCAGCCTCAGAAAAAGAGACATTGGTTACCTGGATTGAGGCTTCTATCAGCTGTTGGCCCCAGGAAGGCTTAGGGAGTTGTGAACAGCAAACTCCAGTTTCGAACTGGAAACACAGGTGCAGGTATATTGGTGTAGGTGGCATTCAGTGGCATTGGGTTCCTCCTGGCAAGATCTCATTTAACTTTTGACCCAGTTCTCTGGTACTGAAAGGAACTGCAAAAAACCCTCACACCTAGAAAAAACCTTCCTCTTTAACATCGCCACAAGCTGGGATATGTGCCAAGTTATCCATAAAAAAAAATTAAACAACTTGATTGGAATGTAATTTCTTTCTTGCATTGGACATGGCCGGCTAGGAAAGTATAGCTGCTTGAGAAAGGTAAAGTGTAAGGAAACAACAGCAAACTATTTTTGATGCAAATCAAGTTGGAAAACAAACAAAAAACTTCAGTTAAACAGTGACATGCAAATCAGAATATAATTGGAGAAATGATCATGAGGCTTTGTGAAGATATTTTTCTTCTCTAAAAGAGTAAGCCTGACAAACTTCAAGCCAAAGAAACTTTCTAACTGAGAGGGCCAAAATAATTGAAACTGGGTTGCATCCCAAATGTGGGCAGGTTATTCCTTTGTCATAAACCGAGCTGTAAAGATGCCAAAACAGGGCATTAGTTAAAAAGACTGTATGTGTTCCTTGGTTAGAAGTTTACTTGCCAGAGATTAAAAAAAAGTGTTAGGCTACAGCAATTTAGAGGAAATAATACACAAAGTTAATAATGCAATTTGTCATTTTAGAATCATATGTGACACACATTAGGAAAAAATGCATTAAAGTTCTGCAGCGTGGCAGTGTAATTTTTCTTTTTACTAATCTGCTTTGACTGATATTCCTCGCAGAGAGTTCCAAAAAGTCCACATGAATGCTTCTGTTTTGCAGATCATTCTTTGCATCCTTAGCATTAGGGGTAGTTTGGGGTTTTTTTTCCTTCCAATTTCTTCTTTCCAATATGTTGTACTTGTAATATTTTACTGATAGAACTAACAGTTTGGCTTTTTGTTGACTTTTAACCTTCCCTGTAGGAGAAGATTACAAATCTATAGGATACTTAGTGCTGGTGATCTAAGAAGCAGACTTTGAACGCTCAGTTTTCATCGGCTGTACCAAAGGGAAAAGAGCAAAAGCTTGTTTTTACTACTAAGCTGAGTGAATACAGCGTGGAAATCTTGTAACAGCAAGGTATCAATTTTGTAAAGTGATATATTTCAGAGGGGATACTAAATTTGACTGTGAATAAAAAGCTTTATAAATGGAACATTTAAGAGGCTATCTTTTACTTTTCAGTGTAGGGTTGCCTTGACGTGCATCATTTCAATTTGGCAGCCTCAGCAAATGGATGGAAGCAATTCAGTATGATAATTCAGTATTGCCAAGAGGCGGCTTCTCAGTCTAGTGTGGACACATTCCATGGATCAATTTAAAGCCTATATTAAATGACAGAAAACGTGTCTAATTCAGCACTATCTTGTTCCAGCTTTACATCAAGACAATCTTGATATCAAAGGTACCTAGATGGGATATCCAAAGAGTTCATGAACAACAAAATAATTTTCAAGCTAAAAATCACCTTGAATTCATGGTGATAGATCTTGCATAGCAATGATCCAGAATAGGCAGAAAAGAAACAAAACCCAGCTGTGCTTGCAATAAACACTTCTAAAGTAGTAATTCACAGGGCAAATGTGTAGCTGCTGTTGACCAGCAGAGTTTTAAAGTAAATGAGCAGCTGCGGAGTTCTGCAAGTGGAAAAAGTTGTCTGAAAAAGCAGTAGTCTTTGATATTTTCTTATTCAATATGAATGTTCATTTTCATTAATATGTTGTAGCCTTTGTTTCCTAGAATGTTTCTTTTCTCTCTGTCACTTGAGTGTTTTTCGGCCTCATGGGAACAAATTAGTAATTGTTTAAATCCACAAAGTTACTGTCCCCATTATTAAAAGAGGACAAGGAGAAATGCCTAGTAACAAACACTGTCAAGTTGGACACCATAAACAATCTTTTTAATTTGTTGCCCCAGGGCTGACAAACCTACTCCCCAACTCACATACAAAACATGTTTTCTCCTGCAAGGTTTCCATGGAGAGAGCATTTCCTCAAGGCAGTTAATTTCACGAGGAGCTGTACATGTACATACACATTACACACCCACCTGCATCTTGCGTGTTCCCTGAATGGCAGTAAGTTCTTCTCTTGGTGTGTAACAAAGTGCTTATTAGTGAAATGCTATTGTTGGAGACTGTGTATAACGTTACAAGCTTCATTCTGTCTTAAGTCAGTTTAATTCTGATT
Organism: Pampusana beccarii; assembly: GCA_013399365.1. NCBI lineage: Eukaryota > Metazoa > Chordata > Aves > Columbiformes > Columbidae > Pampusana > Pampusana beccarii. The sequence goes on along the minus strand of VWYH01002416.1, from coordinate 1,036,170 downwards.
TTTTAGGGCCTCAGTAGCAAAAACACAGCACAAAAGAGAATCTGGCTTTATGTGGGTACAAATGTCTTCATATAACAAAACCAGCACTGAAAAATCTAGCTGATTCTAAGTCATTGAAATGTACTTGTCTGTTAAAGTCCACTTCCTTCATCCTTTGATAGTGTTTGTTAAGTGTTTACCTTTCATTATGCACCAGGCTTACAACTGATACTTCCAGACAGGGCCTCAGCTTCTCATAGTAATATTCTGTTCCCAGATGTTTACAGTTTTGCCAGCTTTTAACTACTTGTTTTAGACTTTTTCAAATTTGGTCTCTGCCATGGCTGATTTTTTTTATTTTCTGGAAAGGTTGAGCATTATTCTTACAGTTGGTCAAGAACATGGTTTGTAAAGTGGAAGCCACATTGGCAATGTTAGCTAAAACTTGCGGCCATGTTTTCCTAAAAGTAGTAACTTTCCTTCATCGAGGTAAACATTTCAAATGCATTATCAAGATGTTAAAAAGAAAAGTTATCCCACTCAAAATCTATCCAGATTAAGGCTCTAGAGAAACCTCAGAGAACTGCAGGGTAGATACTGGCTGTTAATTCGCTTGTGTTCCAGTTTTCCCATGCATGGTCATCAGCATTACTGAGCTCCCAGCACAGTTTTGAAGCCACAAATAGCTTAGGGAGCAATATGGGCTCTGCAATTAAAGTCCAATTTATCTCTCATGATGACAGGGCTCTGTAACATACTATATTTGCAGAACTGCAGATCTAGGACAACTCTGCAACTTCTAACAGCATTGTTTCAATGTAGCTTTTTTTGGATTTCAGATTTTTAAAAACTTATTGTAGACAAAGGATGCTGTCATATGCATCTGATTAATTTACATTATTATCACACTGGAGTTCAACTTCACACCAGTTGAACTAAAATGGAATTAATTTACATGTGTCACCTTCCTAAGAGGTAACTCCAGTGAGAGTGTACCTCTTTTTACTATTTAAAAATGCTGAATGTATTAGAAATCTGAAACTTAAATTATTGTCTCAAAGCATAACGAAAAGGGTTACAGTTGTTATACTGGGTGGTTTATTTTTTTATTTATTTAGAAAAGCTGTGAAGCTGTTCCAGGTTTGAGCTAGTAAAACAAAGTCCTGTTCATTTAATGTATTCTTTTTAATAGGTGTTCTTGGGCTACACAGAATGAAGTATCCTATTTTCTGAAAGACACTCAGATCATTAAAGACTAAGAATTCAATCTCATCCCTTATATATAGAATTACACAGAAGAATTTTGGTAGATACATGAGTCATTTCTGGGCATAGGATAATATTTCTAGAGGTACCTGTACCTTCTTACAGTGCCTTTTTGTTTTCCTCCTTCCTGAAACCACAGCAAACCGCACAGATTGAGGCTTGGCCCACCTAGAAAATGTAACGAGAAGAAAATAGCTTGGAAAAACATTTTTTTTTTCTTCTTTTTTTTTTTTTCTTTTGCCACCTAGGTGAGGTTGTACTATCAGAAAAAAATAAGGGCTAGATTTTGCCCTCAGATTTGCTTGTAGAGTTTATCAGAAGGCAAAAAGGCCAGATTGTGACACTGGCTACAGCGACTTCTGAATTGCAGAGAGTTTCCTGACCCCATGGCCCTTCCATTCCCATAGCAAGAAGCCAAGATATAATTGAGCTAAGCTTTCAATTAATGCACAGTGGTAAGCTCATCTATGTTCAAAAAGAATTTGAGGTTCAAAATCATTTAAGACAAAGCCTGTATTGGGTAACCTGCTGGCCTCAGGAACCTCAGTGGCCTCAGCTGGCAAAGATTAGTAACAATTTACTCTATTCAAAAATCTCAGCCAAAATCCTACCAACCACAGGAAAAAAATCCCCCAAACCAAAGGCTGATTCTCAGCTGGTGTTAACTGGAATGGCTTTGCTGGCACTGTGTGTCTTAACACATCTGTGGCCCCCATGTTGTTAAAGACACCTGAATATTTCTACGTGACAAAGCTGAAGAGCCCACCTTAACACATAGGTTTTGAAAAGCATCTAGAAAATTAACTACACAACCACATGCTTAGAAGTTTGCCATTTTCCCCTATTTAATATATCTGATACTTCCTTATTTTAGCAGGCTAGATTACTCGTATAAATTTAAGAGAGGCAAGCATTTTTTCAGTTTGATTATAGCACAACAGAGAAGGTGTGTAAATCCTCATGTTTAATTACCTTTGTGTTTAAAGGCCATTTTATCTCTTTTTCGGTCTTTCATCTGCTTTTCCTATATCCCCCTTCAACATAACTCAACTGGGTGGCTCTCCTCCTGCCGCTGAAATTAGATTGAACAAAAGAAATACTGCCAGAAATTCTTCAGGGCTCCTCACAAGCTTGTGCACCTCAGACACATCTGTGTGGTATTACTTAAATGACAGCAATTGTTACAAAACTGAGATCTATTAAAACAGGGAAGAAGATCTTGTGGTAGGTTAAATTAGTTTAAATTAAAAAGGAAGGCGAACAGCCTATATATCCCTTGAAACTGATACGCTCTGTTGGATTTCTCTGCAGTATCTGCACAGAAGTGCCTCCAGAGTGGGCAGCACTCCTGCCCCAAAAGCATCCATAACACAATAAAACAGATGTTTGTTCCTTTAACTACTACTTCTCAGCAAGAACCTATAGCTAGGTTTTCTCTCCGTGGAACATAATTGCTGATGGTGATGCATTACCTTGTTTAAACACACAGGTACATCATGCATGGTTTAAGCAAACATGGCAGCCAGGTTAAATGGTCCACCAAAACACTTATTTGCCTTTTAATTTCCCTTTTTTTTTAATTTGAGTATAACAAAACTCACCCCCTGATGGAGCTGTTACTTGCTTCAAGCATCACTGCGCCTCCTGGCTGAGGAGGTTAAGAGAGGCCACTTTTTCCTGTACTTCACAGAAATTTACCCAGAGGCCACAGCCACCATCTCACCTCAGCCCCTTCCTCCCCCAACAGAGCCCTTCACAGACACACATCCTGAGTCTGAACCTGGTGAGGTTTTTGCAGGTATGTTTCTCCCCCCTCTCTGTACTTACTCAGAGAACAAAGGCTGTAGTTCACACCCTGAGGTACCTGTAGCCCCCGTGAGCCATTTTGTCGCCAGTCACCGCCCACCTCGAGGGCTAAAATGGTGGCGCTCCCTGGTGGGTATCACCTCATGTGAGCAGAGCTGTGAGGTGCTGTGTTTGCCCCTCACTGTATTTTGGCCTGTCCTTCGGTCACTCTACAGGGAACAGGTAGGATTTACTCTTCTTTGCACCTCTTATACTTATAAAGTGCACCTGTGTCAGTGGAGCACTAGTTCTGTAGGGAGGCAAAGTGGAGGTATGTTACTGAGGAAATGCATTTAGTGCTTGAGGAGCGCCTTCCTTAAAACCTCTGTTGGAGGTGCTGATACTGCGTACTTGTTATTCCCCCACTTTTCTTTTTTTTGTTTCCCTTTCTTATTTCCTCAGTGTGTGCTATGGATGGCAGTGCTGTGGTAGCTGCTCAGGGCAGCTTTGCTGGGGACGACCCTGTGGTGAAAATGGCGGGAGCGTCTCCCGCCTGTCCCTGTGGGCAGCCCGGGGTAGGCAGCGCCTGAGGGGGGAAAAGCGGGAAAGAGCAAAAAAGGCTCTTTCGGCAAATTTTAGCCTTGCTGTTTCTTTTCCACTTGGTGGCAGCAAAGGAGCATCAAACAGGCCGGAGGCAGCGGCGAGAAGTGCTTTTTTAAAAAGTCTTAAAAATCTCTTGAGGTTCAGGGACCCAAAAAAAAAAAAGGGAAAAAGAACCCAAGATTTCAAAAAAAATACAGAAATACTGCATTTCTAAGATAAGTGAAACTGCTGTGCCACCCATCAGGTACTCCTAGTTAAAACTGCTACTTTTCTTATTTATTTTTAACAAACGTGTGGACTGCACCATGCCCCTTGACTTTGGCAGATTTTAGCAGCTTTTTATGAGCAACCAGTTAAATTTCTGTATGCTTAGTTTCTGTCTGATTTCTTGGAGAGATTTAAAAAATTGTATATGTGCGTGTGTCTATACATAATGTGTTCTCTGCACAATTGGAAAGTAACACAGTGACTTAATTCAGCTGAGTTTATAGATACTTCTTCTCTCACACCTGTTTTATACTCATGAAAGGCTGCTAATGCTGATGGGTTTGTTTCTAACTTAGAGCACTGTAAGCAAGAAGCAGAGCAGGTCCTTTATTTTTTCCACTCCGGATCCTGATAGATTGCAACAATTGAACGGAAAAGAGCAGCATTTCTCAACTGCAGACTGGAGGACAGGACCCCAGCTGGTGCAGGGAGCCCTGCTCTGTGGACTCGAAAGGCTCTGCGTTTCTTTGGGAATTAAGTGATGCTGATTTACCAGAAGGACTAAGCAGGTGTTGACTTGTCTTCCCTGCTTAGCGCCTATCAGTCCTCGCTGGCGCGATGTGTCACGCCGGGCGTGTTGTTTGAGGTGAGCACATCTGTGCACTGCCCTGTTCAGATCAGGCTTGTGTCCTTCCCAGGGGGAGGGAAAAGATGGTCAAGGGCTGCAGCCTCTGGCCAGTGAAAGTGGGTGTTCTTCTGTTAATGGAATGATGCTGGTTTTCACCAGTACAGGATGGTGGCCCAAAATACCTTTTTTTTTTTTAAGTAACTTTATCTGAGAAGCTTTTGAGGCAAGGCCTGACTTTTCACAGAGTTTATTCTCTGCTCAGCATCTGGTCACTGATGATTTTCATGCATGTGCTTAAACTAGCAGATAAGTACATTGCGGGTCCGAGAAACTTGTATGTTAAGTCTTGAATCTTAAACCACTGTAAATCTTGGGTAGCTTGACTGATTCCTGTGGATTTACACCATTAAAATAATAAAGCATTAGTAAAGACTTATTTTAAGGGCTTTCTTAGACCTGAGGTTGGATTCTGCTTTGGAATAAATCAGAGCTGTCTCTGATGAAATTGCCAGTATTATGTAGTTGTGAAATCCTGATGGGGGCAATAGACCTTGTGTTCTGTTTTACATTCCTTGAGTGAAACTTCTGGTGATTCACCCCTCCTGCCCTAGTTTCCCCACTGAATTTAAGAGGAATGCAAAGTCAGGTCCTTTATCTTCAGTCACAGCCCATTGACACATGTAGTTACTTGCATATTGGTCATTCTTTTTTTCTCTCCAGAATTTCAGCAGTGAGAGTCTCTTTGAAGACTTTGCTCCTGAATCGACCCATTGGTATAACATTACCCTGGCTGAGTCCCAAGATGAATTCCCTGCTTGTATCTCAGAATGTGAATGCAAAATTACTCCACTTCCAGAAGAAACCCAGTAGAGAATGAATGCTAGCTGCCAAAGCCTTTAGCTCTTTATTTTTTTTTAAAGAGGGAAACCAGATTATTATGCATATTCATTGGGAAAAAGGAATTTTTTTACTCTTTATCCTGTTCCCTTTTCTTTACAAACAATGCATCTATACCTGTGCTGCCTTCTGTAGCACTACTGAGTAATGCAGGGAGGGCATCAGTGTACCAAGATGAATATAGGACAGGGACATCAAGTCTTTCACTAGACAACAAAAGTTCTGTTAAAAAATCCTGCCAACATCCTTAACTAGTTAGGTTTGTTGGCCCCAAGAAAGTTGATCCAGAATTATATTCCTCTGTTTAAGCTGTTGGTTTAATATCTTTCTTATTTCAAGTCAAAATGTGCCCATGAGCAACTTAAAAGCCATTTGTTCATGTGTCAAAGTACTGCTTTAGTTTAAATAGAAAACCCACTTTTCCTTCAGCTGAAGTGAATTTTCTCTGGTTTTGATTGATTACAATCGCTAATAATCTTGGGTTTGCTTTCTGATGGAGGGACTAGGACTAAAACTGGTAGAAACTGGTCTGCAGGTGCTGAAAATACCATACTAATGCTCCTTTGATCGCAAGACCGAAGCAAAATTCCTGGTGACTTTAGCTGAGGTTTTGCCGTTGCAGGTTTCAGAATCCCTGGATCTGGAGGCGAGTCCCTGCCTTGAATGCAGAACTTCATCTCCTTTGCAGTGGGTGCTGTTTTCATCTGGTGAAAGAAGTCATTGGACTTTTCAAACTCAGCAGAAAGCCCCAAAACTTAAGTAAACACTGGTTTTGGCCCATTGTCATGAGTGATTGGAAGAAAAGGAAAATTAAAGAGCAAAACTTTTGAATGAGGCAATTAGCCGAAGGGGAATAGCAGTTTGCCATCTCATGAGTGAGACTTTGCAATGTTATCTACAGGTGCAGAGGCCTAACCCTCCCAAACCCTCCTGAAATGACAGCAAACAACCCTCCTGGGCTTGGATTCCAGCCAGTGGCAGAGAAAATAGAACTGGAAAAATAAAATATTAACTCTTCCCACTCCATTTCTCTGAAAGGGTGGCTAAGCTCAGTTCTGCCCTGTGAGGATAAGTCCCTCCAGCTCTGCAGTGCCCCAGGAACATGCGGTAGGCAGAGCACTTTGCCACCATTGGGGTTATTTTCCACAATCCCTATGAGGCCATTGTTACTATTGTTGTCTGCTATGGACACACATGGAAACTTTAAAAAAATTTATTAAATTAAATCCATTAAGGAAAGATTGGCAGCAACAGTTGAAGTGATATCGTTTTGATAGTAAGTTTATTATGCCTTGATGATGGATGAGTCAAGAAAACAGACATTCTTCATGACAGCACCAGGTTAACTTTCTGGTTGTAGCTAAATATAATTTTCCATCTGTCTTCAGTGTTTATGGCAGTAAGGCCTTTAAGTTTGAAGCTGTAAGCTCTGCTCATATCACTGCTGGCTGAAGCAGCATTATATTGGATTATGCCAGTTGCAGATGAGGACCTTCGTGTGCTAGGCCATGTTGCAGATTGAAAATGCCGAAAAGCATGACTTTGCTATTCAAGATTGTTCTATTTAAAAACAGTGCCTTAAGAAGCTTGAACCTTCTGGCCCAGAGGACAGGACATGTCCCTACATATATATGTGTCACATATGTAATGGGACCTACACAGTTTTCTGAGGGGATGGGTTGAGATGATCCCCCATGTGAGGGGAAACGATGGTTCCTGTCAGATGTGGTGTTTTTTGCTGTGGCAGCTTCACTGATGCTGTGATTTAAGGGGAACTCTTTTGAAGTTTGGTTTTCATGATAAGATGTCAAGCAAGGTAAGCCAGGCTTTAACATTGTACTTGTTAGTGTAGCCAAGGCAAGGCTTTTACCTGTGATATGTCTCATCACATTGTGTTTCTTAATGTCTTTGTAGCCGGTGTACATCATAGGCTTCTCCCCTTCCCAGTGAACAAGTTTGAAGCCCTTTCTTTTTGAGGGAATGAGAGGTGTTTGGCCTTGCTTCAGCTTTGTTCAAGGACTGTCAAAACATCTGTCAGGAAAAGGTGAGAGAAGGGCATGCTTACTTGCTGCTAGACCACCTGGAGTTGCCTCCTGGGTGCTATTGCTTCTCCTTGTGCTGTGCTGCATGCCTAACCTGGCCTCTTTTACTGCCTATGGGGATTGTTTCCTTGTCTGAGGGTAGATCCTCTCCCCAGCAGTCACCAGACCATCCACAGTACTTCTCTGTAAGACTGAAAGCTGTGAAGAAGTCCTTTGTGGCCCTCTTGACTCTGGCATTTTGTTTCCACTCTTCAGATGCATCTTACTGTGTTGTGATCTTATTTCTGATTTAAAAAAATGACAGTAACCCATTTGGTTTGCTTTGGTTGGTGTAAGTGTGAGCATGGAAAACATTTTGCTCCCATTAGTGTCATTTTAAGGCTCTTGAGGTTTTTTTTCTGTGCGTTTTTGAGTGTGAAACCTTGTGGCTTACTTGGTTGTCTAAGTAGCTCCTCTTTTTACTTTTAGGAGGTTTGCTTTCTGCACCTGATGCAGGCAGGTGGGGATAGATGGTCACCAGAGCAGTATCTCAAAACAGGATATTGTGTTGCACTAGATTTAAAGGAGAGTAGTTCTTATTTTCTATACTTGTAACAGAATAGCTATTTTAATTTAATTGGCTACCATAAGTCAGCCACATACCTTCTTACAGCCATTCACAGAAGGGGTGGGATTGCTGGGTCAAGTCGTTCTGATTTATATCATAAGAGAAAACACTACATTTTTGGTTAGACTGGATGGTGTATCTTTTTTGAAAGTCTATATTGTTCCTCTTTTTCCTTTTGTTTCCCTTTGTTCCCCTTTGTTCTTATTAACAAACACAAACCCATGATCCTAACAAGAAAAGGTAAATTCAGTTTGTTTTTTGGGGATGGGGATGAAGAACAATAATCCTGTTCCTAAGTAGACACTAGAGATGAGGTGAAGAGGTTTATTCAGAGCTCCTCAATTACTCTTTGTCAAGGCAGGACCCCACTGCAGAGTAAGTAGTCACAGTTTCACTGAGACTGTATTTCAGACAAAAAGTCACTGGACTTCTCCAGATGCTTCTCCAGATACAAACAATTTCTCTTATTCTGTAAAGACTGACCGTATTATGAGGTCTCCTTTTCAGAGATTATTGCCTAAAGATCACAAAAGATGCCATAATACTAATATGAACATTAAAAAGAAGTAAAGAATTAGGCAAGAAATACAAAGGAATGGAATGCATAACCACTCCTTTTCTTCTGTATTTACCCTGGAGTGTTCTCCTTGGAGATCATCCTATAATGTCAGCTCTGTTTACTCCTTGAGTAAATGTCTGGTGTCACTTTAATAAATCAGATGAACTCTGCTCAGAGAGAGATGAAGCCTGTCATTTGATCATTAAGATTATTTACTATAGGGTATGTAGTTGAAATACAATAGTAATACACACACACACAAACTCCTAAACAGGAAAAATTAATGGATGAAGCCTGCCATAGTATATCTTAAGGTAAAAGGGTGTTGACATAAATCAATCAATACCTAGTTTAGATCATTGCAGTGGTGTTTGATTTGGAACCTTCTGAATCAATCCAAAATAGTATAGCCTGTTCTAAGTAGATCAACACAATAGATAGAGCTAAGTATTATGGGCCATCTGTACCTGACAGGCTTCTTTCAGACACTTTTTCCTGTACTGAATGCTATGAGATGTAACTTTGAGCTCACAGAGCAGTGTAGGCAGTGTGAGCCTTGGGTGTAGGAGTGTTGACAATAGCACAGCTGTGCTTGTACCCGTGGAGCTCACTTTCCTTAGGGAATAGCAATATGGGGTTGCCACATTATCACCTGAATTTCTTCACTTCTCTTCATGGGTGATTTGCATTTTGTTGAGTTGCTTTGCATCTTCACAATTAAATTGCTTCTAATAGAGATATGTTTCCAGTTGGCTCCAGAGGCTGTAGTTAGGGAAAAAAACCAGGGGCAATAGGAAGATGAATAATACCTGTTTCATAGATTTTTAGTTTGTGTGCTTCTTGCTTTCAAGCTGCGAATAATTTTTCAGTACACTTAGAATTGTTGCCAGCATGATTCCTTGAGAAGCCAAAAAACACCGACAGAGATCTGGCAGTGTTAGGACTTCACAGTTCACGCTGCTTAATCCCGATTTAGTTCTTCTGTGGCTGAGCAAGGCCATCTAAACATCTGACATCTAAACATGTAACGAGAGAACACAGACGGCCAGCCCTCATTCTGAGGGAGGATCTTCAGGGGTTTGTGGCAGTGATCTATATAAGCTGTGGTCTGGTGTTCACCCTGAAACGTTCAGAGTGGACAGTTTAACTGTGCAGCATTGTGATGTTCCTGATGGCTCCTTCAGTATAAACTTGAGTGGAGGTTGGTGGACCAGCACGTGTGCATTGAGAGCCAGACTCTTGGTGCTTGTTCTAGGCAGCCTCTGGCCAGGCACAAGGGGGACCTGCCTGTTTATTACAAGTAGTTCTCTCCTCACACCAGGAATACTATGAGACTTTCACCCTATGATCCTCAGGTCCTCTGAAACAGCTTGGAGAAGTAACCATAAAGATGCAGTGAATGCTGTCTTGCTCCCTAGATTTTTGTGAGGCTGCTGGGGTGCAGTTAATGCCCTTGGAAGCTGAATTACGCCATGGATCTGTTGCCTGCAGAACCTTGCACACTTGTGGGATCCGATTGCAGGCCTCAGTCTAAGCTGTATTAAGTTTCACATGGAAGTCTTGTTGTTAAAAGTCTTGAGCCCTGGTGTACCAAAGCTGTTAAAAATGTGCTTAGCTTAATACATGTGAGTAATCCCCACCTCTCCTTCCATGAGAGCAGAGAGAAGTGCTATTACTCAGGGCAATAGAAGTCAAAGTGAGCAAAACACTGACGTGTTGCACAAAGAGCTGTTTTGTTATCCCTTCCCTATCAGCAGCACAGACTAGTGTCCAAATACATCTGTAATATGTGTGATTTAAACAGGGTTTAGTTGTTGTAACTAAGCTAAGACAGACTGGGGAGAAAACAATCCTTCTATTTGGAAAGAAAGCGGCTGACGTGTTATATCCTATGTTCTTCTGTTGACATTTTCAGGTTTGTAAAACCTCACAGTTTGATTTGTTGATCCCAGGAAATCATCAAGGGAATGAAATAAAATACCTGGAAAGATTGTTTGACATGAAAGCAGATTGTGTGAAATGTACTGGACCACTCGGGTAGTCACTTGAAAGAGTAAAAAAAATAAATAAGAGAGAGAGAAAGGTTGGTGTGGAAGTGACACACGAGCAATGGAAATACCATTCTAAATTTGTGTGGCCTAGGATCTCTAATGATAGGCTTTTATCCCATTACATCTAATTGACATAGAACTTTATCATTAACAAATTGAGAAGTATTTACTCCCTGAAATATTTGGGACATTATAGTGACTTTCTTTTCATGACAGGCTGTTGAAAGGACTATTATGGCCTGGCTCACATGTAACCTGGGAAAACGATCCAGCAGTCTTCAAAGTTAATGAAATGTCATTTGTCATAGGCTCTGCAGGTATGACTTTGTTTCTGCATTATAATACATGATGGAAGTAAGTGGCTGGATTGCAGGCCTGTTGCCAACTTGTAATGCACATTCTGTGAGTGTCACTGGTGCACCATTGCGTAAATCTTACTAATAGCAAGAAGTCTTGAAATGCATGATCTTTCTCTTCTAAGGTCAAGCAAGACTACTCCACAACTTAATTTTAGCCTTGCTATCTCTGCAGTCGAGATGGTAACATTCGATATTTGCTTTCAGTGTCCTCTTTTGAAGGGTTAATTTTGAAGGGCTTGATTTTTGTTACTGTTGTTTTGTTTTTACCCCCCTCCAAGCATGGAGTGAACTGGCTCTGAAAAAGGGTTCCTTGAGCAAGAATTTTTTTTGGTGCACTCCCAGGCAAAGCACCATATCAGAGCAGAAGAGGTGACATTTATTATAGCTGCGTGATGGGGGAAGAAAAAAATTTCCAGATGGCCAACAGTAGCTGTACCAGGAGTTTTGCTGGGATACTGCAAAGGCTGAGATATGAAAGCTGCTGGATTAACTTGCATACAGCAATGTGCTATTTGCCAGAGCTCTACTTACAACAAATAGTGGTATGTTCCTTTCAGGGGCTGGAGGTTTAGTTGGTGTAAATCACTGATTGTAAATGTCAGAGAGATGCAAAAGGGGGAAAAAAAATATTCAACTCCCTTCAGTTTGCTGGTCTTGTGAAAGATCTAGTCTGCTACTTCTTGGAAAAAAATATTTTTGCATGGTTACTGTTTGTATTTGTTATTTGTACTTGGTCTCTCTGATGGAGCAAGAAAGTAAAACAATGGAGAAGGGCAGGCTTGATTCTTTGCTGATACGCAGTGTTGACACCCCTGTGTGCTGTTTTCTGAATTGTTTAGTCAATTATACCCAAGCCTTAAAATCTTCCAAGCTTGAAGTGCTTAACATGCTTGTTTAAACATCCAATCTGAGGTACCTGGCACAAGCCAGTTCATAGAGAAACCTGGAAATGCTCCTGACTCTTTTGCTTGTTTCTGCAACTGCACATTTATGTCCCTCTGTATGGTGGTGTCTCTCACAAATATGACAGGAACAGTTCACCATCTTGCTTTAACCACCTCTACTGAAGGAGCAGGTGAAGTACAGGTCTTCCCCTGTACCACCTTCTTTTGATATTATTTCTTCCAGTATTGCACAAGGAGTGAAGGCAGTCTGCACTTCTGTAGGCTCTCATATGACTGCAAATGGTTGGAGGTTTAATTTTGCATAAGGCCTAAGCACTAAGCTTTCCCCCAGTGGGAGTACAACAGCACCCTGTTGCACACACTTCCTTCCAAGTAATATTCTAAGGCGAAATGACTTCCATAGCAGCCTTGGTGCTAAGTGCTGAAGGACAGGGATTGATTTTGGAGGTATGTTTAGCGGGATCAGGTCTTGTGTTGAAATCTAGTTCTTACAATCAGTTACGTTGTTGTTTCGGTCACAATAAAAATCATAAAAGGGCCAGCAGTGCCCTGGGGTGCATGAAGCACAGAGTAGCTCGCTGGTTGAGGGAGTTTATTGTCCCATTCTACACTGCACTGGTGCAGCCCCACCTGGAGTACTGTGTGCAGTTTTGGTTGTCTCGATAGAAGAAGGCCATTGAACTGTCAGAGTGTGTCCAGAGGAAGGTGACCAAGACGGTGAAAGGCGACAAGGCCAAGACTTAGGTTGGAGCAGCTAAGGTCACTTGGCTTGTTCATCTTGAGAAGGCTGAGGGGTGACCTCATCACAGTCTACAACTTCCTTGTATTTTCCTTGATATTTTTTAAAAGTTTAATGTTACAGTCAGCTCTTAAGTAATATAGTATGTACCTTACAGGGAGACAAGTGAACAAAAATACTCTTTTTTTTTTTTTTTTTTTGCTTTACAGTCCTGTTTGCCTCATCTTTAAGAATCTTGGGCTGGAAAGAAAATTAAAAAGTTAGAAAATGTGTCCCCTGTGGCCCCTCACCTTCCTCCCTCATTGGTGCTTAGATCAAATTTCAAAAGAATTCTAGAGGGATATTGAATTTCAGGTTTTGTTTTCCCATAGCAGTAATTCTGGCCAAAAAGCTTTTTAATCAAAAGGACCAACTGTAACCTTGTTAATAACTAAGAAAACAATGGCCAAAGGGAAAAGACCTGCCAAAAGCTACAAGTCATTTCTGTTGGCAGAATAATTGGTAGATCGTTATTTTGGTTGAAAACAATGTGATTTGTATTTCTAATTTTGTAAAATTACTTAATTAATTACACATGGTCAGCAATGTTGATTGCAGAGTGGCTTTTGACAGAGGACACTTTTACAGCAATGTTATGGGGGCAAAGGTAGGATTATGCAGTACTTCAGAAAATAAGGCCATGACTGCTGCTCAACAGATGATTCTGCTTGTCTTGGGAAGGTGTAAATCATTACGGTATCCTTGACATTGAAACACAAGTCATTGTTAAGAGGATAGTGGGATATATCCATGACCATGGGATCACCAGTGGATGCAAACTGGGTTCATTCCACTTGTGATAACGAGTAGATTGTTAGAGAAGAAAGGTACTGCATGTTTGCATGGGAACTTTTGGGTATTGAGAAAGTACTTGGAGGGGAGCTGTATAGCCAAAGAAGAATGATGCTGGTTCTGCACAAGCTGTGGTGGTGTTCATGTATTTAGGCTGGCGTAGACTTTAGTATTTGTGTGTGTGCATGTTTGTGGGTAGAGAATGTGGGAACATCAGGGGAGAGGGAAAGTCGCGAATTACAACACTTGCTTGTAAAGGAGCACGTTGTTCATAAGAAAAAAGATCCAGATCCTTTGTTACAGTCCAAAAAATCTCAATCCTTAAAACTGTTCTTGTTGCTTCTCGACGGATGCCTTTCTTGCGCTGGTTACTGGCTGCTGGGGCACTGAACTTAGAGCAAAAGTTTCCTCTTGCTTGTTGTTTCTTTTGTGCAGTCTGCCTCAGTTCCTTCCCCTGAGGAAACCAGCTCACAGTGAGTGTGGGGGGGAAAAGTTGGGAGAGAAGGAAGCAGATACTGGAGTTTTAATTCTGCCAAAACCATATAACCACCAAGAAATTATCCAGAACTTGTGGCTCTTGGGATGCCTGCAAGTGCTTGTCTGCTATGTTATATGCAGTACTTGATTAACTATTGTTTCACACAGATGAAGGAGGTTGTTTTCTCCATGATTCAGATCCTCTTCACAACCTCTTTTCTGTAAACCTCTTCTTTTTTCATTATACCGTTATAATTATTTCCTTTTTGTAGAGTGCGTAGCCTAACACCGATGTACATTGAGTGCCAGGGCTTGAAACCATAATAAGCTGAATGCTCACCTTAGAAGCCATTACTCCAGTCATTACAACACAGTTTATTCCTCTGGAGGACATTAACATTTGAAAATGTGTCAACTACAGTATGAAATTTATCATGATCATGAACCACCTGCCAACTAATTAGAATACAACATTCTGATTTCCTGTACTCCGGTATTAATCTAATACTTTACAGCCAATTATATTGTTAAGTTTTAATTTCTAGCAAACTGATTTTGAGGGCCAAAGCAGTATGTTCTGACGTGGGAGAAATCAAGTAAGAAAGTGAAGAGCCAAATGTGTCATCAAAGTGCTGCTTAGAAAGGCTCAATTAGCAATGCAAGCAATGGAAAAACCACTGTGACTGGAGCAAAAGAGGATATCTTAAAAACTTCTTTATATAGTTAAGAAGTAGCTTTAAAGTGTTTTCTCTTTTTAACTAAAATTGTGTCAGATTATGAACTCATCTGCAAGAATGGAAGTGGGTTAAAGCTGCAAAGAGTTTGAGTACCATCTTGCTAAAAGTCTGAAAATTCCCTGTAACTTCTCCTGTAAGAGAGGGCTCATACCTTGAGCTGAAGTGTAATATAGCAGTTTGTGGTTCTGCCTGTTTTTTCAGTAAACTGTTTCTTGTAATATTTATGGTATCGGAGCAAAAAGCTTTTTCAGAATTTGAATAAATGCTGTATTTGAAAATGGCGAAAGCATGCAATGACTTTTACTGGTGAAATCACACTCTCTGAAGATAGAATGTTTTTGTTAGTACCTGAAGATGCACTCCAGAGATGATGATGCAAAATTGTCTTTCAGAGTGTTTCAGTTGATTTTTAAAAAGTGCTATGCAATGTTACAAGGCTGAAAGGGTTCCTCAGTTTAAAGCTAGAATTTAAATCTCAACTGAATTCTCTTTCCCTCACCTTGCAACGGCCAAGCTCATCTGCTCTATGATTTACCATACTTCTCAAGTTGCCAAAGGCCTTAATATGAGAGAAGCATTTGCAGAGAGGTATANTGAAGATGCACTCCAGAGATGATGTTGCAAAATTATGACTTTCAGGATGTTCCAGTTGATTTTTTAGAAGTGCTCTGCAATGTTACAAGGCTGAAAGGGTTCCTCAGTTTAAAGCTAGAATTTAAATCTCAACTGAATTCTCTTTCCCTCACCTTGCAACGGCCAAGCTCATCTGCTCTATGATTTACCATACTTCTCAAGTTGCCAAAGGCCTTAATATGAGAGAAGCATTTATATATAGTATATTAAAGTATTTTAAATCTGAGTAGTTAATTACTTGTTGTAATTGTGATCCTAGCTATATGCTTTGCTTTCTCATCATGGTATTTCTAGTAAAAAATAAATAAATTAATAAATATGTGCAGCACTGGCATGTAAATGAATGTTTGGGCTGGCCCTCAGTAGGTCTGCTCTAAGGAGTTAAAATAAGTCTTAAGCAGACAACTTCAAACTGATGCTTAAAGAGCTGAGTGTTCCTAGAGTACTGCTTTTATGGTAACTTCTGCTGCAACCCATGGTTTTCTCCAAAACACACTTTAAATTCTTCAGAAAGAGAGAGACTGAGGAAATAATTCATGCAAACAGACAGACTTGTGTAGAGGAGTTAATGGAAAGACAGTGGCAGGAAGAAGGAGGAGAGGGAAAATAATTCCTCTCTTCAAGACTTTAAAATCTCTTCCTAGAGAAAAGGATCATGCTTCAGAACAGCTTTGTAAACAGAACTTAGTTATAAAAGCTTAATTTATGAAGGTTGACTAGATGTTGTATGTGTGTTACAGATGTGAGCACATCGCTACAGGCCCCCTGGTTGGAGGGGTAGCCCTGCCTTGCCTCAGAGCTATCGGAGACACCAGCAGCCTGCCACAACTGCTGAAAGTGTTGCGTGTGGTCCAACTGGTGGCCTGCAGGCCAGCTCCAGGCATCTGCACTGATCCATCCGGCCCACTGGCTTCTTCCCTGGAGAGGATGGGGAACAGCTGTTTTGAGCTATGACTGCACCCTCCAGCAGCTGAGCTTGTCCTCCACTGCAAAGCCAAAACGCTGCTGCTGTTGACAGGAGGTATGTGTATTTTGGGGGGAATTGGGGAATCAGTTGTAACTGAGTGGTCAGTCACAGGGGTTTGTACCCAGCATGGTGGGCTCCATCAGGTTGCAGCCCGTGGCAGTTCCTTGGTGCTGGTGTTGTGCAGATGGTCTCGAGGCTGCGCTTGGTAGTAACTGCTGTGGTGGGGGAGGGAGAGGGCTGGCCACTGCTGGAGAGGAAGAGGCAGGATGCAACCCATGGTGAGGAAGGTGGGAGGTGGAATTGTAAACCCAAATCCATCCCCCACAGCTGTTGAGGTTAGACCACCCTGTACTATCTACAATAGCAGAGTCTGGTCAGGAGTATGTGTGTGCCTAGCAGGCATCCATTAGAGATGCTGTGGTATTGCATTCTATGAGAAAGAGAGTGTGTCTGGCTGAGAGGAGCACAATGTTGTCCTTGTCTTCACAATAACTGTCCTGACTGCCTCTTCCAAGAGAGGGGCATGTGTTACCCCCACTGGTTCAGCAGCCCTGAGCCCTCCTTTCAGAAAGCTTGTGCCCCATTGAATTCCAGCAAAAAGGCATTTGGAGAGTCTTGGGTGGAAAACCTGCAGACATGGGTGGGCCCAGCATGGAGGTAAGACAAGGAGAGGAAACTCCTGCCCAGCCTTCCTGCCAAGATATGTGAACCAGCAATAATCTGTCCTTTTGAAGGGTGTGTGAGGAAGGGCAATGATAACAGAGACCTGTTGCCATGAGGGTAAACAGCAGCCAGAACGCACGACCAACTCTGAAGTAAAAAGTCAAAGGTGGAATTTTTTTCTTCCTTGCTTTGTATGTCCGTATCTGGACATACAGAAAACAGAACAAAAAACATTTTTCCCAGAGCCCCACTCAGGAATATGGACCTATCAGTGCAGGCAATTTGTGCTTTGTCCAAGGATGTTACCAGCTTTTGGTTTCTTCCTCCCGCTGGAACATCACAAGGCCAGTGGGGTGATGAAGCCATGAGTGTGAACAAAATTTTGCTCTTACATCTGCTTCAGGATATGTTTATATTATTACCAATTTTTTTTTGTTAATTATTATATATGATATGTTTATATTACAAACAACTTTTTTGTCATTATATATGAGCTCATTCTTTGCTTATCACCAAAGCTACCAAAGTTTGCTGTATGCCATCTATCAGTTTTATAGCAGATAAGCCAGCCTCCTTGCAAGCACATTGAAGGCTCCATCTACCCCAGCAGGAATGAAAGGAAGAGTTGGCAATGCTTGATCCTACTCCCAACTGTCTTACTGTGAGCTAGGGCTAATTCCTTAGTGAAGTTACACCTGCAGTGTAAGCTGTGCATGGGCTGTGAGGATCAGATCTCCTGTATCCTATAGGGAGACAGTTTGTGAAGAGGTTTCTGGTTTCCCTGCTTTGGAAGGGGAGAAGGAATCATGCTGTTAATGACTGCTGTCTGAGCCCTACTAAATTAGAGCTACTTATCTAAGTACAGCAGGAAGGCTTCGTTCGTGGCTAGAGCAATAATTGGAAAGGAATGATCAAAGTTGCCTATGCTTATTTGTGGGACCACTTACCCACATACAAAAAGCCTTCTGCAGGATCCAAAACCTTTTTTTTCCCCTCCCATTGTTGCTGTAGAATAGAGGTTCTGATTTTCTCCTTGTCTGGTGCCGTATGTGAGCCACTAGCAAGGGGGAGTGAAGCACAATGCTATGTGTACTTTTCACAGGTGCACAGCAATGCAGTGGAGGGGCTGAAGTCATGGAGAAAACAGCTTGCTCTATTTTTGAGGCATTTTTTTCCATGACTTGCCCAATTCTGTGAAAGCTTGAGGTGTGTAATCACAGTGGGTGATGCCTGAAGGTCGAAGGATGTCAGGTAAAATCAGTGCTGCTATTTCTTGTCTGAGTTAATGCAGAGTAGATTGGTCTGTAGCTACCAGATCCTGTTCTCAGGAGCTAATGTAAAGCGCTTCATGTACCCCATAAAAATCTCACAAACAGGTTTACAAACAAGCCTTGTAAACGAGGAGTTGGCAGAGGTCTGTGGTGTTATCACTCACAACTCTGCAGCTCCACCGATGAGCTCTCCTGGCTCCATCCCAGTTGAGCAAGCTCAGTCAAACAGAAGAATCCCACCGAAATATCTGGAAGGGACTTCTGACATTATTCTTTCACTGCTGCTAAGCCTGTTTGGGGTGTGTGGAAAATTTCTTCAGCTCAGAAGAATGGCGTAGTGTAATGTGATAACAAGCCTTGTGAAGGTTATCAGTGATATAATCAAATCTATCTGTGGGACAAAGACCCTCACTGTACAGCTAATTAAAACTTGTTTCTTCTCTGCCTGTTCCTATTTGGTGGCCATTATTTAGAACTGAGCTGCAAGGCACTGGAGCGGAAAGTCAGCTCTCAATATTTTAAGACTAGCTCTGTTCAAAACCTTGCATTGAAAGGAACCGCATGCTCTTTCTCTTATAGGCTGCAAGAATACCTGCAAATGGCTTCACCATCTGCCGATTTCTCTCTGCCCATAAGGTCAGTTATAAGACAGACATTTAGAAAAAAATGATCAAAAAACCCCCAAACAAAAACCACAACCAACCAACCAAAAAAATTCCACCAAATCCCCAAAGCTGTCCTTTTTAGCTTTTTTTTGAGCTGGTTGGATTATTGCAATGGAAATATTTAAACTTTGTCTTATCCCATAATAGAATGTGCAGCTGAGGTCAGATTGATCTACAGCATTGTCTTCTTGCTTGTTGTGATATTTTTTTTTCCTCCTCCTCTTAGTGTCCATACTTCAAAAAAGGGCCACATACAGGGTAGGAAACTGGTCAGTTTTGAGGCCACACACTGTGAATGCAGTGCCTATGATTTTGTTGGCGTTATGGAACAGTGTAGGGGGTGTAATGTTGTTCTGTGTTAGGTACAAAGAAGAGATCAACACCTGTCACCAGCATGTAAGCAATCCTTACAACTTCTATTCCTAAAAGCAGGACTCGTGTAGCCCGGTGAGGTGACAGCCAGGCACATGGCGATTGCTGTAGGATTGTCTGTGAATGGTATTAATGATAGCATTTGTACCGCGGACATGCCAAGGACCTTGCCCACTGCTATGCTAGGCACTGCACTTATGTAGAGCAAGAGTCACACGATGTTCTCCAAGGCGTGCAAAGGCTGACAGAGAGTCCTGGGGAAGTGAAGGGCTGTTCAAGGTCATACAGCAGGTTAGTGGTTCAGCTGGGAGTGGAATTTGGAAGGGAAACTCTGCTATGGCAGCCATCCTGTTGAATTTCTTGAAGTCAGGATTTTTTCTCTGGACCTAGAGATCGTTTGGCTTATTAATTTGCCTGAGCAAGCCAACTTTGGGGACTTGCTGAGGGATTCTTCCCACTCCCTGTGTAAGTCAGGTGTAAATAATTCTCCACATGTGTGGATTACATCTGCTAATTCCTGGTTGGTTTGTAACTCAGTGATGAATTTCCAAGACCTGGGCTATGCTGCTTATCAAAGGTGATGGCATTATTGACCCTCTCCTTCTTCACTCTGTAAATTCAGGGAATGGCATAGGAAATTCTTCCTTCCCCAGTTGATAGAAAGGGAAGGTGGGGTACATGTAGTCTTTTTTCAGCTGCTGTCAATATTCAAAACAGGTTTTGTTGATGTGATATTTTTGACAGGTAGACCCTTGTGCTCTTTGCCACCTTCTGCTTCCTCTTCCACTGTGCAGTTTCACACCAGGAGCTGTTGATGGCACCTTCATCGTGTAGCTTCTGGTGTTTTTTCAGTGGTTACGTGATCTTTGAGAGGAAGTAGCTGAGATAAGAGGTTGGAATTTGAGAGGTTGCTCTTGACTCAGTGAAAGCCAGAAGAGTTTGTGACTGGGTATGACGGCAGACTGTGCAATACGAGTAGTGATTCCTGCATGAGGCCTGTGACTTCTGGGATGCAGCATCTCTGCCTTTTTAGGCAGACGTTCAGCTCTATTTCAGTGCCTTGAGGAGTTGGAGAAGTCACCGTGTCCCAGTGTCGCAATTCTAATGGCCTACTTTCCCTTTTTAGAGATGGTCACCCTTCATGTCTCTGAATTTGCCTCCCTTCGGCTCCTGGCCATTAGATCTTGTCATGCCTTTTCCACTAGATTAATGAGACCTTTAGTACCAGAAATATTCCCTTTGTAAACAGTGATCATACCTTATACTTTTAATAGAGTCCAGCTCCACTTTCTTGCCATACTTCAGACCCCTTGGCTTAACTGACAGTGACTTCTAGCAGTCTGCATCTCCATCCCTGCTCTTCAAGGTGAGGATAATGATACTGAGGATCTCGATGTCCCTTTTTCTATCGTGTTTATTTTGCAAGCTGTTTTATGCCAGGGACCTTTTCCTTATGATGGTTTTAAAGAGTTCCTGCCCCATGAGATCTTGACCTGGGCTGGGACTTTGGCACAGTTACTGGAATACAAATAACAAAGTCAAAATAAATACATTTAAAATCAGAGCTTGCTGTATTCCCCTGAAGTTTTCATTCTCATTCAGTTAAGAAAATAGCACATTCCCACAGTGCTACTAAACTCAAATTAAAAAATCATAATGTAAATCAAATTTGTATGAATAATTTAATTTCTAGGAAATGCATTAGGGAAACCCTTTCAGATAAGGTTCCAAATTTGCAATAATAATGATCTGAGAGGAAGAGATTGTTTGCCACGAAGTAAATTATGTATTAGAGGAGCCTTTTAATATTCTTATTTAACACCCAATATTGATATATCCATTGATCTACAGAAGCTGCAGTACTATAACATGCAAATCAATTAAAACTATAATTAAAATGAATACTATGTACGAGCCCCAGGATTTGTGACAACGTGTATGTATAGATATATATAGTATTCAATTTCCTTGTGTCTCCAGTCTGTGACTGATGCTATTTTAAGAACAAAAGAAACTTCTCTGGGCATAGAGGTTACAGTAAACAGAGTCATTTGGCTGTTAGCCTGTGTGAGCTGCAGTTGATGCATAGCTTCCATTAGCCTGTTTTAAATGAGTCTGCTTATGGTTTAGCCAAGCATATATGGAAAGGCCTGGAAGGAAGGGCATCCTTTACACCTTTCACATTCTCTGGCTGACTGAGGACTGTTTGGTCAGGTTTGAAATGGGAACTGGTGGTTCTTTATGGGATACAGGCAGCTGGATTTTCATCAGTGTTTGACAGGTAGCAGTTCCCATGGAATTGTTTGCTCTGTATATTTGCCATGTGTCATTTGCAGCAATGTTTTTCAAGCAGGCAATGGCCAGGACTTCCTTGCTGAAAAAGGCATTATAAGCTAGAATAGTTGGATGCTGAAAGTTGTGGAGGTTTTTGTTCTTCTGCTGAGCTACCTAAGCAGAAGCCATTCTCCAGAAATGTTTCCTTTGCTGTTGAAGGTGTAGCTAAGGTCCTTATACTTGCTCTGTACAGGTAGCAGGTCAAAAAAGGTAAAAATCTTCCCAGTGGTCAGGAACATTTGCAAAGTGACTCTCCCAGCTTCAGGTTCCCCAGAATCACAGCAGTGATGTCTAAAACAGAGGCACAGTGTGATGCTGTAGCCCAGAGAGTCTCTGTGCTGGCTGTCATCCTGGAAACACCCAGAAGGAGAAGCAGGAAACTCTTGAAGTATGTGCTGCAGGCCCTTGGATGGAGAGTCCTGCTACATCCACACTCCCTGTGGGTGGCTTTGTGGTGTTTTGATGTTTGTTGCCAAAACTTCACACAGCCTTCCTTGTCGCTCCTTGCCCCAGCATTAAGGAGAGCTTACGTAGTTGTCCATCCCCAGCATCACATAACTCTTGCTGAACCCTCAACCGTGTTGGCTGCCACTTCAGATTTTTTTTTTTTCCTCTTTTCCATTGGCCTGTTGTAGATGGATGGGGAAAACAGACAAGGTGCAGGTGATCTCAAGTTTGGGGGCAGGATTGATTTGCTCTGGGTGAACTCTGTTTTAATGTAGTTTGGGGGAGAGGATAGGAAGGCAAGCTTTTGCTGTCTTGTGTTTTGGTCGGGAGAATCGGAGCACTAATCCTAGGATCCTCTGAACCTCCCTCCTCTCATGACTCCCCCAGCACATCCCAGGGACGTGTGGCAGACTGTGCCTGCATTCTGCTCTGTCATGATTCATGGCAGAAGTTCAAGAGATCTCTGCTTTTGGTTCTTGGGTCAAGTACAGTATTTACGGCTGGGTTTGCTTGTACAAAAAGCTATGCCTTTAAAGGTTATTTTGGGGACTTTTTTTTTTTTTAAGCTGAGTTATTACAAGGGTATCTTGGAGAGTTTCAGGATTCTCTTTCAAACTGGGTTGTTTGTAAAGCAAACAATAAATGACTTTGAATCCAAGTGATACTTCCCAGTTTCTATCTGAATTGCAACCAATGAGCTACCTCAGTGAAATCAAATACAGATCCCTTTCTTGACCCAACTTCTGTTATAAAGTAATCTAATTAAAACCAAGTAAAGTAAAATCAGAAAGAGAAGGATGTCTGTCACAACATTTGCCCGGAGCTCAGGTCCACTTGGAATATTACTTAACCCCCAAGCTGGAATATTTGGCCACAAGTAGACTGTATAAGTGGAATTTCCTTTCATTTGTCATTTTGTGTTAGTCATTCATGCTGTTTAGAGGTTGCACAGAGTATTGTATCATCCCTAGGGCACTGTTTTGTAAGTTCACTAAGATTAAGCTTGGGAAGTTTTCCGGCCAGAAACTAGAGCTGAAAGCCAGGGTTCCTTGAAGGAACACAATAACAGATATGGAAGGATAACCTTTCATCTGCAGCTTACATTTCTAGTCCATGTGATTTTTATTCTTCCTTCTTCCCCCCTAATGCACCTTCATGAGCCTTGGTTTGAAGTCATCCGTCTGAACTGCAGACCACAGTTGCCCTTCCAGATGCACCATGCCTGCAGTTCAGATTTTGAGGTGGGAGGGAGGTGAGGGAAGATAGAGGAAAACAAAACTGAAATCAGCAGTGTTGGAAAACAGTTTTCTTGCTTAGTTCCTTTGCAATTGCCTAACATGCCCTCAAAAAACAAGGCAAGGGAAAGCTGTTCTTTGTGTACGAGGTATGTTGGGAGTTCTGTGCTAACTGCTGAGGGAAAATACTGGAGAAAAGTGTTCTTGGAGACAGAAGTTAATTCAGCTTGACTTATTTAGCTATCCTGCTGCATGGAAGAGAGAATGTGGAAGTTGCACTGTTAGCAGGGTGACCAGCAGACCTGTTTCTGACTGAAGTATTTAAGCCAGAGATACCTGGAGCATGAAGAGCTGCTGTTTAAGGTAAATGCTTTTCAGTAGGAGTAGCAACAGCTCTTGTCTGCTCGTTTTGAACTCTACCAAGTCTGGTGAGAAGCAGAGTAGGTGACCATCCCAAGAATGAGTTTAGTAACTAGTCCTGGTAACTGCTTGCATAGTTCGGATTGAATTTCTGTTTACCTTTTTTTGATTAGTTAGTGAATCTGAGAGAAAGATGGTTCATGTAGTGACTGAGATATGAAATAGGAGGAATGACTGAGGTCCTTAAGCTTGTTGGGGGAAGAGAGAAGACAGCCAGGTCAGTGTGTGGGTTGGCTGTATGAGGCATAATGTGAAGCTTAGAGGCATAAGAACATATTTTAAGTCTTCAGCAACATCTTTTAAGTCTTCACTGTGCTGGGAAGTTCTAGTTTTCAGACTTCAGATTTTGAAGTTCAGTTGTAGACTGAGGTTCCAAGAGGGATCAAGGCTGAGAGGTCAACAGTGGAGTGGCTGTAGCATATAAAGCCAATGTGACTGTTAGCTAGTTGGCTCTTGTTTTCTGATTCACTGGGATTTCAGCCTGGCAGGTTGTGCTTGTTTGCTTTTGGCCACATGCTTCCCTTTTTTGACAAAAATGAAAACTTTTTGTGCAGAGAATATTATTACAAAAAAGACTTTTTTGTGGGAAGCTTTTCTAGCTTTCAGTGGGAGGATTGATTAATAAATTTAAAAATGAAGGTGGAGGTTTGTATAGGTGGTGAGATGAATCATTGTATGGGAGAGAGATTAAAAGGTGCTAAGGGATTTTGGAGCACGATTTCCAATGAAAGCTGCTGTACTTCTTATTATGAAAATTTCTGACTTGTAGTTTGATTCTTCTGCCCCCAGAGGACTCCAGGCTGTGGAGAGACCTTTTTATCCAGAAGCAGAAGATGCTGGTAGTAGAGATGAGTGCTTTCACCAGTCTGTGATTCATGTGAGCTTTTGCCTTGAATGTGATAACATGCCCTCACAGAAATGCTTTTTGGTGGCTACTCACTCTATTTACTGAACAGGGGATGGTAGAGGAAGCAAAGGGGGGAAAATGAGGGTCTGGAGACAGAGGCTCCTTCCTTGGCACAGCTGGGTAGGAAACAGATGTTTGTCTGTGGCTGCAGAGCACAGCAGGGCTATGCTGGCAGGTATAGCTGCAATAACTTCTGCCCTACAGTACTGCGACCTGATATATAATGAGAGAGAAGGATCAAGTAATTCAAAAGGGAATGGGAAAAACCACTAGTACAGGAAGGAAAACCCTTTGGACTAGTATTAGTACAACACATGGGATAGATTTTATTTTGCAGTAAGTTTTTTCGGTTTGTCTTTTAAGAACAAAATTGAATATTCTCACAGGCGTCTTACGTGCTTATGATACATGGGCAGTTTTGTTTGGGGTTTTGGTTGTGGTGGGTTTTTTTTAGGCTTTGTTGTTGTTGTTGGTATCTTCCTTTCCTTGTTTAGCCTTTTATTATCAGTGTTCTTTATCGTGAATTTGCTATGAGCAGACTCTTTGCCTATCCTGGCTGATTTTTCACAATGACTTTGCAAGGCTGAACAAGCATAATTACAGGCTTTAAAAACTCCTCCTCAAGTAGGACTGGAACAGTGTCAGCCCTTATGCTCACACTGTGAGAAGGAGGTCTGGGTTGGAGACGGTCCCAGGAACGCCCATGCCTCAGGCTGATGGGAGTCAGACCTGTTATTCTGGTGCCAATATTGTTCACCTGGGGCACTCTCTGCTCTAGCTTAAACTAATAAATTACTTTCCTAGTGCTACACTGCAGTGACCATCTTAAAATAATGAGAAAACTTAGTGGGTCACAAAGTGATAATTCAGTCTATTAGAACGATATAGCCTAAAAGAAAATAATGAAGTTTGGTGGTGGATCCGAGTTCTTCTCATGAAATAACTTATGACCACGGCTAAAATACCCAGCTTAATATCCCATTAAATTCTGTTCACTGTGAAATTCCCATATGCTGAAATTTTAGGACTAATATTATTTCCTGTAAGTAAATTACACTGCTATCCAGGATTCTTGGTCAGTATGGACTGTCTTTGCTAGAGGAAATTTTTTTTTTCCTGGACCTATCTGCTTTTGAACAGCTTAGAACTTGTAGCTGTGTTTTCCTAAGGAATCTGTCTTTCTCCATGGGAGTAAAGTGCAATTATATGTTCTAAGCAAAGCTTTGTATTCTTCCCGGCTATGAAAATAACTTGTTTGTTAACAAGCTGAAGTATGGAAGGAAGAAGGTGGTGAAATGAGATTCTTGGTCTGGACTTCAAGGTCTTTGTTTATAACTTTACAGGGTATTATGATTTTAATTGTTAGCAATGTGGATGCTATTTCATATAAATGTGTATTTTGATTTAAAGTGCACTATGGGTTGACCAGAATAAGCTGTGCTAGAACTGGAAAATAAGTTGTACTGGAGGAAGGTGCTTTGATCCTCACATAGCAGTGTGCATGTTAGAGCTCTTAGTAGCACACTATGATGAACCAACTGAATAAAATCCGTGTTGGCAAGGGAAGAAAATACATTCATCTTGGTAAATAGGACTGCACCTATCTATTGCTTGTTGCCAAACTTTAGTATTTATCTTGTGCCTACATCCAGTGTGTATAGATGCACCAGCAGTAGCTAAATTTTGCCAGCTGTGAAGCTGCTCTGTTTATCTATGTAAGCCAAGCCAGGATTTTGTTTTTGTTTTAGTCTGTAGCTTAAAAAAATATTGCTGTTCTTTGCCCTCAGTGGTGTCTGACCTGTCCAGGTTTGTGCCAGCACAGATGTAGCTGATCAGCACACCTGTGGTTGCAGCATGGCCACTAAATGCAAGAACATGGGTAATCCTGTTAAAGTCAGTAAGGCTTATTTACCACTTTGTGCTTGCGCTTGGCGCTGCAGGAAGCAAAGGAAAATTCTTGTTGTTTCAGTAGACAGAGGTTCTTTTTCAAGAATAAAGTGAAGAATGTCTGTAATTTTTTGCAGATCAGAACTTATGTTGTACTTTGCAAGGAGTATTTTTCTATTATTGCTACAGGAAAACATAGATTATTAGACTGCAGCTGTCTGAATTGCTTCAAAAGCACAAATCTGTTGCCTTGTGTTCAAGTTTGTTACAACCTTTTTTTAAACTTAAAAAAAAAAAAATTCAAACGCAGTGGGGTAAATAACAGGGAGAACATTGAGATATTAATGAACTATCTTGCCTGTAGAGCTTTCACTTACTACTCCTTAAAGTTAAAATCTTTCAAATACTAAAAAGGCTAGGAAAGTAGCTCTGCAGTGATTTCAGCATGTTATATTTTTTTGTCTTTTTTACTGTTTTCTAATATTGTTCTTTGAACACTCCTGTGCATTATATAGGTAGGTAGAATATATTTTTACATGTGAGTAAACAGTATTTCGTGCAAAGTGGAAAAGGGAAAAAAAATGTTATAGAGAGTGACAGTTTGTCCATAAAGGATAAACAAATAAGTGTGTTTTATAAGTCTTCTGGGGAGAGAATTGACATTCTTCTTTAACTTAAATATAATGACAACAAGAAAATCCAGTCCAAATAGATTCTCCTGAGTTCAAAGCTTGGATATAGAATTAAGACAGGGCAGATGTCTGTGTAACAGAACATTCTTTCATTGCATGTGGATGCACGTGTACATATTTTATTTACATATTAACTCAAGACAATGAAAGCAGAAAGACTACTAGTTAGAAGGATTTTTATTTTTTTTAATCCAACATCATGGCATATAGTAAATGCACCTGAATATTTTCATACTTTAACACTTTGCCTCTGGGAAAGTCTTGGTGATGGAATTTCAGGACTGGGTGTGAGAAGGGGAGGTGAGAGAACCTGCTCTCTGTTCCTCACTCTGTCACTGAGCTGTTTGGTGAGCTTGGGGCAGTTTGATTTCCTTGTGCTTCTGGGAATTTTAGGGGGAAATCTTGTGTGTTAGATACTTGTAATCCCTCTGTAATATTTGTGTGTGCAGGTTTGTCCAGAACTGCTGTCTGCTTGCCTCTGTGGTATCTAAATAGTTTTCACCAGGTAACTGAGATCAGGTATGTTTAATGCTATTGCTGACACTCTGAATTTGTGTAAGCAAAGTCTTTGCAAGGAACTGTAGCTTCAACTGCTCTTACGAAATAAGTGAGTCCTGTCACAGCTAACTAATAGTATGAACAGAACAGTGTAAGGAAAATGGTTAAAAATGCAGTAATCAGAAATGAATGGGATTTAAACTTGTAGCTCGGAAGCTTGCGTTCTAGATTTGGCTTTGATACCAGCAATCAGGCAACTATCTTGAAAGTGCAAGTGGATCGCAAGGATCCCTGTGAGGCAGGAATTTCATTTGACATCTTTTGTCAAAGACAGTGGCCGTGTGTCCACTACCATTCTTTTGATGTGGCTGATCAGAAGAGAGCACCATTACAGAACAAATGACCTTTTTTTTTTTTCCTCATGCCTGTTTTCTCAGCTGATACTTGACCAGATTTGAACCTATGTAGCTTTTGAACTTTGAAGGGATAAAAGGACAAATAACGCTGTAGGGAGAGGAACCAGGTCAGATTTTTTTTTTTTACTCTGACATTGCTGTTACTTGTTTTGAAATCTTAACCTAATGGAAAGAGAGTAAATCATTGTAGAACCAAGACAGAAGAAGGGGTTTAGAACCCGATGTGAATCAATTGCAAACCACAAGGAAGTTCAGTGCAGTCTGCCAAACAGATTTACTGTCTGTTTCCAAGGTGTGAGGTTTGTTTTTATTTCTTTACTATGCAGTTTTTATACCCATTTGGCCTGACTGGAAATCAAAAGAAAATCACACATAGTAGTAACATAATAAGGGGTAGATCATTGCCTAAGAAAAAAATTGAGAAAATGAATGCTTTCACAAGATTGATGCTTCTCCATCTTCTGCTTCCCAACTATGCACATATGATAATCTGCTTAAAGGATCAAAAACAAGAGAAGACAGACAATCGCAGCTCTTGCCAAATCCAGGGAAAAGAGATGGGGGGGAAAAATGGCAAAAAATATCCCAAGGCAGAGTGAAGGACAACCCAAGCAAAAAGCCAACACTTTTCCCTCTGGCAGTCAGGCAGGTTTTGCGAGCTTTTCCCTTCCCTTGTCCTTAAA
The DNA here is from genome assembly GCA_013399365.1 of Pampusana beccarii. Lineage (NCBI taxonomy): Eukaryota > Metazoa > Chordata > Aves > Columbiformes > Columbidae > Pampusana > Pampusana beccarii. The sequence goes on along the minus strand of VWYH01002416.1, from coordinate 1,007,408 downwards.
TAAGTACATCAACCAGCCTTATTAACAAGGAATAGGAAGCTGGTGGTTGGAATAATATCTCCCGTTCACCTAGAGCAGAGGTTCTATTTATTTCCTTTCACGTATATGGCGAAGGTCATCTATTGAGAGCAACTTGTCATTGCCTCTGTGAGCGTCTGTTTCTCTCTGTTACCGCTACTACTGTTTCAGTCCTAAGTGTGTGGGGGGTGGGTTTTTCTTTTTCTTTTTTTCCCAGCTTCAACATCCCAGGCTTATTGGGAGAGGAAATATATCAAAAAAGCAACCCACAAACAAGGTTAAAAGCACAAATAAAGACGGAGAGAGAAATAGAAAGGGGAGGGGGGGATCAGTCCAATTTTCTTTGGAGATGTATCTCATTGTTGGGGCTGTCTGGCGGTGTTCCAGTGCTTCAATTGAAAGCGAATTTCTTTTATTGAATTCCATCCAGAGATATCATAACCTCAAAAGGCTACTATTACCCAGAGGGTTTCAGATGAAACCATCTGAGCGTGACTTTTGAAATGCAAGAAGTCACAATTGTCATTTGACAACATGGGACCTGTCAAGGCCCCTCTTCCCAGACAGACAAGTTGTTTACATAATCCTTCCACCCAGCGTATTGAGGTGAAAACCCTTCCATTGCTGGTCTTTTTTTTCCTCAGCAGGTGTGGAGTCAGTACAATAATAATAATAATTTAAAAAAAATCCCTGGTGCACACAACAAAATCATCTCATGCCTTGACAAGAAAAATTTAAACATCTTTTTGAATGTGCGTTGGAGGGCAATGGAGTGGGCAACTGAAAGACCTCTAGGTTTCAGTGAACACGTTACTCTTCTGTAGCACTAATAATCATAGTAACCCAGAAATTGAATAGCAAGTCAAAGATCAAGGTGTTGGAAAAGGACATTAAAGAAGATGCAGCCACAAACCTTAGCAAAACCAGAGGGTAAAATGTGATCATGTGTGGTCCTCCAAGCTGGTAAGATATGTTGGGCACCCTCGGCTTCCCCTGGCTGTGATCAGAGTGGACACAGGTGGCCGCAATTGGCAGGAATTGCTGTCATGTACCCTTGCCCTTGGCGAGTGAGGTGACCTGGCTGTGAAAACTTGAGCATGGATGACATCTGTCCTTCAGCTCCTGGGGGCAGCGTGTTGTTGGGAGTCTTACTGGAGACATCTGAAGTTAATTGCTAGTTGGGCTTTTTGAGTAGTCTCCACAGATGTTAGGGTAGTGTGTATGTATATGTGCACATTTTCAATAGTTTGGGTTTTTTTTGGCTGTGGACAGGCTCTCTATCTGTAGAGCCCAAGGTAGAGTTGTAATGATATTCCAAGACTTACTACCATGTTTCCCTGAAAATAAGCCCTACCCTGAAAATAAGCCCTAGCATGGTTTTTCAGGATTTTTGAGGATGCTCAAAATATAAGCCCTACTCCAAAAATAAGCCCTAGTTACAGTTCACTAAAAAAGTCGATTTAAATAGCGCCCAGTCAGCTATACATGTAAAAAAGTGAAATTAATTTGCAATAGAAGGCAGCAGAATGGATGGGGTTTGGATAGTTATGATGATATTCCAGAAGATCATGATATGACCGTATTTGACTAAATGTTGATTTTTTTTTTGTTCATGATTATTGGTAAATGTAGATTTTTGTGAATGGAAAAAGGAAATAGAGTCACAAGAAATTCACAATGAAGTTCGGGGTTTGGAGAGTTATGATGATGTTCCAGAATGTGATGACATGACTATATTTGAATATTATTTTTTTTCTTGTTCAAGAATAAATGTAGATTGTTGTTCATGGAAAAATAAGACATCCCCTGAAAATAAGCCCTAATGCATCTTTTGCAGCAAAAAAATAATGTAAGACCATGTCTTATTTTCAGGGAAACGGGGTAGGAGGTTTTGATGTGAGAGGAATCAATGTATGGGATGTATAGCGCTTATCTTTGACTGAGGGCAAAGGAAACTAGCAAAAAAACAGTGGCAATATTTTGCTACAAAGTCTGCTCACACAGACTGTCTGTGGAGAGAGCAAGGAATTGTGCAGTGGAAAGGGAGGAAGTCATAAAGCATGCAGTAGGCAGGCTGCATGAAACAGTTGGGGGAGGCAACTGGAAATAAATTTGGCTAAGATCTGCTAAGAAATAAAATCCATAAAAGTGGCGTGTGGGAGAAACTGATGCAAACCCAAACGGAGTTGAGCATTCTCTGTGTGTATGGTCACAACGCGGCATCCTTGGAGGGGCGAGGGGAGCTCGGGATGACAGTGGCACAGCGGTGGGAAAGCTGGTTCGGAAATCTTTTGGCAGCAGTTTGAAATTGGTGACCAAAATGACAAGCTGCGCTTTGGTTGCGCTATGTGGGTAGAGAAGGTAAATGTCACTTATGATTCACTGCTCAGAAAAATCTCTGGTGGAGATGAAAATCCCCTTGAAAAATGCCTTCAATTGTGTGCCTTTTTAGGGGAAGAAAAAATCAAGAAAGGAAAAGGAGAGTAAATGAAACATTTGTCTTCAAGCAAGAGAGACAAGATGTAGGTGTGTTAATGATCAGTTTGAATTCCTCAATACACCCACGAGTCCTTGTAATTTTTGTGCAACAGAGTGTGAGATCAAGACAAGAAGTTTAGCTGACAAACACTTGATAAAGTGTTTCAGATCACGTGTAGGACAGACTGGTGGGTGGCAGATGGGTATAGGTATGTGATGGAATAATGAATGTTGTATGGAAAACAACATAAAGTCTAAGAGGATGATAACGTCCTGAAGTCCCAAAAAGCCTAAATCACTTTTGTTATACACAAGCCAGAAAACAAACTGAGGAGTAACTTTACTGGGCAGGGGATATCTCAAGGAGAAGGTGATATGAAGAAGAACATGAGTATATTTACCTGTCCACAGAGGAGCTCATATTGTGGAGCTACTATGTCTTGGAAGGTGGTTTTGATATAAAACTTCGCAGTGTACTCCTTCAAACTTCTCGTGTGCAAGAAATTATGCTGGCAAACCGAAAAGGCTGAAGAAGGTGGAAGTTAAAAAGCAAGTAATACTTTTGTTCATTTGCCAAATTAAAAAGAGATACCTGGAAAAGAACACCTGAAGTTTGGGAAATCTAATGAGACTTTCCTATAAGGTCAGAACAGATTTAAAGGGCAACATAAAAATGATGTGCTTTGAGGTTCTGTTGGCAAACCTCTCCCCAGTGTTGTATTATCTATCTAGACACTGAGAATTTATCAGAGGCTGCTTAGAATTGGCCTTCTACTCCAGGTTGTTCAGAGGGATCAGAAAGAAAACACAGAAGAAGGCTACGTAGGAAAAACATGCCCTTAAGTGGTAACAGATTGTTAGTAAAATAGTATAATAGTAAAATAGATATTATAATAGATAGTAAAATGCCTCTGTGTCTTAAGGTGATAGGGATGCAAAGGCAGGCAGGAGCAACACCACACAGAACTGAGATAGTGAGGCGCTTATGGGGAGAAAAAGGTTTATATTTCATAATGCTGAGTAGGTTTTTGAATTATAAGTGGAGGAACATTGATGAGCCCTCTAGTAGCAATGTGGTAAAAATTCTGTCAGTGCACTTGCAGGGATTTGTTACAAGAGCGTGTGTGAAAAAACATGTGGTAGATACAAAATGTTGTCTGTTGGTCAAGTACTTCTGGATGTAGGGGAAATGCTCTCCATTCTCGCACATTCCTAAAGTGCTGCAGAGCTTATTCAATGCAAGGAGGAGGAGATAGGAAATCAAGAGGGAGGACCCTAGAGCTGGAGCTGCTCAGAGCATCCCTTCTGTGTGTGTGTGTGTATGGGAGTGAGGGAGCACGGCTCTGCATTAGCAAAACAAACACACCTTTCCAAGCCCTTTATTTCACCATCCAAAGCAGCCATGCTATGCACTGTGTGCTGGAAATGGGCATGTTGTAGCTCAGTCATAAAGTAATGCACTCCGTGTGTGAGTCCCAGGGTGTGCAGGAGNAGGGATCAGAAAGAAAACACAGAAGAAGGCTACGTAGGAAAAACATGCCCTTAAGTGGTAACAGATTGTTAGTAAAATAGTATAATAGTAAAATAGATATTATAATAGATAGTAAAATGCCTCTGTGTCTTAAGGTGATAGGGATGCAAAGGCAGGCAGGAGCAACACCACACAGAACTGAGATAGTGAGGCGCTTATGGGGAGAAAAAGGTTTATATTTCATAATGCTGAGTAGGTTTTTGAATTATAAGTGGAGGAACATTGATGAGCCCTCTAGTAGCAATGTGGTAAACCCTGCAAAATCCAATGCTGTTGAAAGTTAGTCAGTATACCAGAGCATATGGAACAGATGCTGGAGTTCCGCTGCAAGAATAATACTAATTCTGGACATGTGCCTGATCCAGATGTCCTTTCAAAATTAAAAAGTTGCAGCTATCACCTTAGAAGCCATTGTGAATCCATAAATAATAAATATAATAACACATAACAGAAGAAAATATAGTAGTGGCAAATTTGCAAGGCATAGTTGCTCTTTTACTCTACCTTTATGTGACCATAATTTGATTGCTCACACCTTTTCTACTGTTTGGAGAGGAGACCAGGACTTCAGCGTTGCTAATCTTTTCTAATTAATGAAAACAACCAAATCCTATTTGCAGTGCATCGTATGAGCTGGGTAATGAAAGCATTCTTACATATCTGAGAGGGTGAGTTTGTGCAGAAGAGAGCTATTGACTAACTTGACCTGTTACTTCTGTCTCTCAGCAGGGAAAAACATGAGTTTTGAATCTGTGGTGATTTAGAATATGAAGATCTGTGGTTTTATGTTTGTGAAGTGTCTCCTCATCAACAGTAGCAAAAAAAAAAGATATTATGGCAGGAAAGGAGGTAACTGATTTTTGTGGCTGGTGCAAGTTTGCTGCTATGGGGTGGCAGACTACAGGTATTATGCATGAAAATCCCAGTGAGGCGCTCTCGCGTCTTTGTATGGTAAGAATTGTTGGAGTTTAAAAATACTCTGCTTATTTGTGGTGTGCTTGTATCCCTTGTACATTATAGAAAGCTGTTGCAATTAAACATGACCTGTGAGAAATTTTTGAACAAAAGTATTCCTGGCAGAAGAAAAGTGGTGGTTTTGTATCATTAGTGTACTAATTAATGTATTTTCCGGGCTAATATGTGTTACCATTTTATGTGTGATCTGTCAGTGGTGCAGTAGTTGAAAACTGAAATGTCACAAGACGCTGCAGTGGGTCAGGTAAACTCAAATCAGTATATGTGCCTTGGATTTATTATAGAATAATAGAACAATAGAAAAAACAATAGATAACAATAGAAAAAGTTGTTCTGATTATCCAAAAAAAAAAAAAGGAATTTCTTGAATGAAAAGTTTATTTGTACAAAAACTACTTGTTTCACTTGAAGATCTTGTTAGAAAATTCTCAGCCACTTGAGTGCAGTAAGATGAAATCTTGGACTCACTGTTATTAAAGCTAATAGTGTTTGCTGTGATTTTGTCTGATGATCCAGCATATCATATAACATTTTACCAAGTGCTTGCTGTAGGTCATGTTCATTCTCATATTCAGAAGGAACCTCCCATGTTTCAGTCTGTGCCCATTGCCCCTCATCCTGTCATTGGGCACCACTGAAAAGAGTCTGGTCCATCCTCTTGACACCCACCCTTGAGATATTTATAAACATTGATGAGATCCCCTCTCAGCTTCTCTTCTCCAGGTCACTAATTCTGTCAGTGCACTTGCAGGGATTTGTTACAAGAGCGTGTGTAAAAAAACATGTGGTAGATACAAAATGTTGTCTGTTGGTCAAGTACTTCTGGATGTAGGGGAAATGCTCTCCATTCTCGCACATTCCTAAAGTGCTGCAGAGCTTATTCAATGCAAGGAGGAGGAGATAGGAAATCAAGAGGGAGGACCCTAGAGCTGGAGCTGCTCAGAGCATCCCTTCTGTGTGTGTGTGTGTATGGGAGTGAGGGAGCACGGCTCTGCATTAGCAAAACAAACACACCTTTCCAAGCCCTTTATTTCACCATCCAAAGCAGCCATGCTATGCACTGTGTGCTGGAAATGGGCATGTTGTAGCTCAGTCATAAAGTAATGCACTCCGTGTGTGAGTCCCAGGGTGTGCAGGAGGTCACGGAATCATAGAATAGTTTGGGTTGGAAGGCACCTTCACCTCCTCCAGCCCTCTCTTTGGATGGGGTTTCATGCACGTGTGAAGCCTGGTTATCTGTCTGCTGATCTCGGGAATAAAGCTGCTTATTTCTTGTCTGACAGTGCTGGCACGGCAATGTCTGCAGAGCTTCTTGATCGATCAGTTATGGTTAAATGAGTGTAACAGGTCTTGGTGGCAGTGGTGGAGTTAATGTGATGCATTTCTCCCCTTCAGATTTTAGAAACCATTTATTAGCAGAGGTGAGAATGAAACTGTTAATTTTGAGACTTGTAAAGCTAATAAAGAACAGAACACAGTGATTTATGGTTATCCTTACAAATCTTTCATCAGTACATCTCTGTATTTCTTGATGCCTTTCCATGCAATAATTTTGGGGTAATTTGTGCACAGAAGCACGGTTCTGTATTGCAGGATAAAATGTTACAGGAGGTTGAGGTGTGTTGGTTGGTTGGGGTTTTTGGGTTTTTTTGTTTGTTTGTTTGTTTTTGTTTTTGTGTTGGTTTTTTGTTTGGTTTTTTTTTGTTTGTTTGTTTTGTTTTGGTTGGGGTTTTTTTGTTTGTGTCTTTTTTCTTCCTGTGTTGATTCTGTTTGGTAAAGTATCTTGCAGGACAAAACAAAATACACGGGAAGTTCACACATTTGTGAGTGATACTAGCTGGACCTTTACTTTCTGAGCAAAGAGCTTTGAGACTCGATAGAGAAAATATATTTGGAACTGATGATTTTGCTTATACAAGAATCTCCCATTTGCTGGAACACAAGGATTTGCTCACCCTTGGGACTTGGCACAGCAAGTATGAGCCCTCAAAAGTGAGAGTGGACTGGAGGACTGATACTTTGAAATTCTGGCATTTAGTTTTTTGCTCTTGGAATTAGGTTGAGCAGATGTATCTTGATCTATGGCAGAGCTGAGCCCTTTTGCTATAAATGGGTGGGTTGTGAGGGTGGCAGAAAAAAGTAAAGGAGGGAGGTAAATCTTGTGGCTGGTATTGTGCAGAGTACTCTTTGTGGTCTGAGAGAGAGAGCCTGGTCCTGTCTTACAAAGTGACAAACAGGTCCTATTAATTCCTTTCCATCACCATTGAGCTTTCAAATGACGGATAAATATGTTTGTGTGGTGTTTTGTGTGTTTGTTTTTCTAAAAGTAGAGAGCAACACATCCATGTACCTACTATTAAACTGAGTGTGTGAAAGTGCAGTTGGAAAAGATGTCTGAAAATGTTGTGTTAATCCTCCTTGGCTGGTGGAAATACATACTGGGGCAATCTTTGGGTAAAACAATTTAGTGGGAAAGGTGGTCCTCAGGATGAGAAGGGGACTCTAAGTCTGGGCCTGGACGAACCTTCAGAGAGAGCCAGGAGACACGGCTTCGCACTGAGTAACACATGTTGAGATCTGATAAAACAGGACTCACATGGAGCTTCATGGCAGCAGGTTACTCAGCTCATTTGATCATAATTCAAGCCATTTGTGTAACTAATGATGCTCTCAGATGTTTGGCAGAATAAACTAATCAGCCATTTAACAGTAGCACAGCTTCTTTGTGGCTCTACACGGATCCAAGGAGTTCTGCTGCAGTCAGAGATGCAGCCCCTGTCTCTATCTGTGCATTTTTGTGAGCTGTGTGGTTCGGTAACCTTTCAACAGACCTATCTGTATAACAAATCGTTCAGCAGGAAGAAAAAAACATGTTTGGGAAAAGGTGTTCTTGGTCAGTTGCTGCACATCTGGTTTAATGCCTTGATGGTGAGACAGTGCACCAAGTCAGCAAGTGTTCTGCTAATTCTGAAATAGTGTGAATCGTATCGGCTCTGGGATGAATGACCCATTATGTGCTTTGCAGGTTTTCTAAGCCTGTCATGCTAATCCAAGGTCACTTCAGGTTAAACAATCACTCATAAGTTGCCTGAAAGATGAACCTGATGATATAGTCATAGTAGCTGTTTTTCAGCTTTTATATTTTGATTTTTTTTAAATTTATTTTTTTTTCTTAGGGGAGGACTGATGTGATCTACTGGCCCTTAGTAGTATGGTGTTATAGTCCAGATCCTTTGGTGTTATTAACTGGTGCAGCTCTGCAGATGTCAGTGCAGCTGCACTAGGTTGTATTATTAAGGAGTATAGTTGCCTGATGCATTTACAAGGCAGATTTCTTCATTTATTTAGAGAAGAACTAAGCTTGAGAAACTCTTACTCTCTCTCAAGGTGAAAAACCACCCATTGCTCTAAAGGGGACAATCCTATCAATAAACAACAGAGCAGGTTGAGGGGGGCTCAGGAAACCAGTTATTATGGAGATGTGGTGGGGTTTTATTTGTTTATTTTTTTAATTGGTGGTGGTTTTGTTATGGTTCTGTGTTTGGGTTTTGTTGGGTTTTTTTTGTTTGTTTGTTTTTGTTTGTTTCTTTTTTTTCTTTTCTTTCTTGGAACCCATACATTCTGAGTCCCTGAGAACAGTATTTACAGTAAAGGTGTTTGGTACATACCTAGTTCCAGAACAGCAAAACCATCATATTAATGCTGTGCAAGCACGCATATTGTAACAATGTGCTATCTTGAACAAAAAACACAGCTACAGTTAATGACGACTTTTGACGAGAGCAAGATTGCTTTAAAGAGAAGGAATTAAGTAGATTAGCTGGATGACTAATTCACCAAGGAAGCAAATCTATCCTTTTATGAGATAATGATTTTTCTTGGTTTCTAGTTTTAGAAGCCTCATTTAAGTTTCTGTGCAGTATATTTGATAGAAAAAGACAAATATTTCTAAGAAAACTAAAATTATTAAAGGTTCCTTTTTGGCTGCTGTTTCTGCTCTAAACAGAGGCTAGGATGATTTATTTATCCTTTTGTTTTGTCTCTGATACACTTATTGAGGAATAGCTGCCTGCAGAACCCAGGTATAGTTTGCATACTAATCATTTTTGTAATTGATCTTTCCAGCTTTCTTCACGCGCTGTGGAAGGTTGTCAGCTGCTTCTTTGAAGTTAACTAATGATCATGCAAGCAAAGAATCTGCAATGGGAGCCAGGATCTCCCTGGCGTTGTAGCAACGCAGCTTCCACACGCTGGTGCTCTCCTGTTATCTTGTGCGGTGTTAACTCAGGTGAGCTCGGAGGTACAAAGCTTTTGTTGTCGTCAATATCTTGGGGGCAGGCCAGTGTGAAAATATTTTCTAAAACGGGGGAAAAAGCAAAAAGGCCGGTGCAGTGATCTTTTCTCCTTCGTGTCAAAAACTGGCGTATTTGCCACACAGAAGGTAGCTAGCTGGGATTTGCACTGGAAGGCTTATAAAGTTCAAAGTTAGGCATGGCCTCCTCTCTCTCTCACTTCAATATTCACAGCAAATGTAACTGAAAACTGCACACAGGAGAGGCTGGACTGGCATCTCTGGGAATCTTTCTGCTGACCTGGCTTGAGTTTCGGGCTGGCTCTTTGAATCGGTCCGTAGTCAGATACTCAGTGTATAGGTTGACTCGTCTTTTTTTCTGTGTTTCCTCTCACTCTCCCAGTTTATGTCCCTAATAAAACCCTCATGTGCCAGCTTTTGAATAGATCAGCCTGTCTTTATTTCTTCTTTATTTTTCCTTTTTATCTTTATTTCTTTGCTCTTGTCTGTAAGTACTACAGCAGAGCTCTTTTCTCTGCTCTTGTCACCCTTAACCCATAAAATAAACTACTTTTAAAAGGGCGGGGGAGAAACAATAATAGATGGTCTAATAAAAGATTCTCTCTCTCCCTACAAGCCTTCTTTCACTTCAAAACAATACAGCAGTGTGATAAAATAAACTGCTGTTGCCATATGTTTTGCTGAAGAATCCCTTCCCCTTTCCAAAGAGGTGACATAGTCACAGTATTGTTGCATTTGATATAACTGAAGGCTGACCTTTAGAGCTCTTGGTTTGGAAAATGACCATTCTGGGATGTTCCTATAAGTATTCTTTACTGACAGCCAAGATAATTTCAGTGAGAAAGGAGTGAACATATATATATGGTTATTTACTCACGTTATCAACAGAACACTGTTGTGCTCTTGCTTGCTTTTTCCAGGTCTCTTATTTATCTGGAGTAGATCTTGCTGAGGCAGGAACAGGCCATGGGAGGACATTTGAGAGGAGAAGGGGTTGTGTGGTTTCCCCGTTGCTCTTGCTATTAACCTGAAGCTGTGTCTGCATCTGGTTCGCAATGTGCCACTACCACTGTGTCAGAGTAGCACCTTTATGGCACTGATTTGGGTTCTAAAGCCAGCTTGGCATAGTACTTTTTCTTAGAATATACTTCAGGCCAGGAAAACAAAGGGTTTTTTAGTTTTTAGTTGTGTATTCATAGCAGATAAGAAATCTGTTTATCAATCACAGCATGAACAAGGCTTGTAATCTTAATATCTGTTAGCAGCCAAGGTAAACTCTGCATTTGTCAGTGTTTATCTAGACTCCCTAACACGTATTGAATTCTTCTTTTCTAGGATTTTATTGTGTCTCAGTTTTCATGTATTAAGTAATGCTTGATGAAAAGAATTTTTACAGAGGGAATGGTTTCTAAATCAATAAGCTACCTGGAAATATTGGTTCATCCTTATATGTATTTGGTTACCCTGGAGTTTAATGCAGTGCTGTTCTGCTGATGTGACTTCATGGGTCTTTATGTGGACAGTGGTCTAGCACTAGCACACAAGCTCCATGCTGCCTGCTAATACTGTACTTCTATTAGCTGTCACCATGCTGAAACAAAACCCAGACATTTGTGGCACCAGGTGCCTCTCCCTGTGGCACTTGAGGTCAGATTTTCCAGGGATCTCTGAACTCGCTGTCAGTGCTGAGCTACTGGCAAATTGGGACCTGCCAGCTGGGGCTTCCTGGGTTCCCTCTTCTCAGACTGGGAAGGGAAATGTGCTGGCAAGGGAATATGGGAAACAAAAGCCTTGTATACTGAAGGATACTGGTAGACGAAGGGTTACGTTTCATGGTACTGTGAAGCCCAGAGTCTTAAAAAAGTTCTTGTAATGCCAGGGGAAGGATTTAAATTGTAAAAGAAAGTGGTACTCTTATTTTTTACAGTCATTTACATGTTGCTATTTGCCTTTCGCAGACCCTCATTTTTCTTAGTGGCATTGGAGGGCTGGGGAGCATCATCTATGACAACAGAGCTGCCCAGTAGTATCTTGTGAAAACTCTTCTTACATGTCTAAACTTAAAATACTTGTTTCCTTTTCTTCCTTCTGCAGATCTGAAAGAAGGATTTTTTTTCTTAAGAAACGGGCTTTTCCAGGGCATCGTTTTATCTATTCTTCAGCTATTACAGGAAGCCTGCTAATTGCCTACCTTGCCTAGCTGTTCTGTGTTAACTCTGATGATAGATTTGAAGCTGTCAGTTCCTAAAAAGTCATACTGTATGAGGGAAAACAAAAAAAATTGCATGCATTTTTGCTGAATTGACTGTATCCACCTTTGAAGTTAGACTATTTAATTCAGTAAATACTTATGGTGGCCGATCTGAAGTATCTTCGTAGTGCATCCATCAAACCTTACTGTCAAATGTAGGATAAAAGATATGAGGTGGGTGAGAAAAAAAAAAATAATCTGGATTTGGAACAGGCATCGGTCGCCGAGAATACAACAATTTGAGGCTCTCTTGCTTCCTTTTTCTCTCTTTATACAGTACATCTTTTCCCGCCTGCATTGGGATTTTCTTTCTCTCTGCTGTGTGATGCTGCTGACACTGGCCTGTGGTGATTCTCGGCTTTTCTGGCACTGCTCACTGAGATAAAAAGCAACAGCCTGGGAGCCCCCTCCCGCGCTCCGGAGCTTTCAGCCTGTAGCACAGAGCAGTATATCAAACACCAGCAGGCCAGCGCCTTTTTGTTGCATTAGCCAGTCAAGCATTTTGTGCTGCTGAATGTCATCTTATTTAACATTTTGTTAAACAACTTCTAAAGGTCTTAACAATATGACAGATGGGCCATTGAATGGATGCTTTAATGGCTGAGCATTAGTTTGCTTTGGTTTGATAGTGTTTATTGTTAGTTAAGTACTGTTTAAATAAATCAATCTTCCCCTTCTCTCTTTTACAAGGCAGACATATTCAAGAGAGGGTTTTATTCTTCTTGTGGTGGGCGTGTGTTTCAGTCTGTCATGCAGACATTATATATATATATATACACACACATATATATAGGTCTCAGTTCCAGTCAATCTCTGCCTCGTAGGATATGACTCCAAGGTCTGGATCGTGTCTGTGAAGGTTAAGGCATGTCTTAAGGATTCTGGCTAGTGGATCCTTGAGCTACTAAGAAGATAACCTGTGGCAAAGTATAATTTGGAATTACATTTTTTGCAACCTTCTTTCAAGTTACAACCTTCATGGCATTCTTTCCTGTCTCTGAATTTATTTTCCTTAAGCCTGTCTAACTGTTACTGTTGAGTCCATGTGAAGGTGGCAGACTGGGGGAACCACATTCCTTCCAAAGGTGTGAAAACCAAATAAAGCGTGTGCATGCAGGCTGTCCCTTTGGTCCCCACAGAGAAGTTTCCTTCCTGCAAGAAGCAGGCAGCTGCCCAAATCTGCGTGTGCCGTGCTGGGTACACCTGCTGGCTCAGTCCAGAGCATGCTGGATCTGTAGCTAGTCTGGAGTCTTCATTCTGGTCACTGATTTCTGTTACCAGGGTATTAAAGGTGCCTTTTGCTCTTTTAGTAAGCACTGAAATGCTGGAATTAGAAGTTATTATGTATATTACATTTCAGGAGTTTGTTGCAGGTGTTCTCTTACATGCTGTGGGCAAAGCAGACGCAGGATTTCTTGGCAGTGTGAGGGTTTTGCTGTATCCAGACTGAAGGAGCAGTGCTAGATTGGGGTGAATCTGGGAATAAACTATTTGGAAGGTCGAAGAGAAGCCACCTCCTCCCTGTTGCAGGTGGGTTGGGAAGTGGAGAAGTGTTTCTTCCTAGAAATAGCTGCCATCCCCACAGATTCTCTCCTGTCAGTGAAGTCCAGCATGGGCCCCTGAGTTCTGATTTGGTCACATTTAGCTGCTGAGCTATGGCTATTTTGCAGCTTGCAGAGGTTTGATGTCCTAGTTGAAGTTGCTGATTTTGCCTTTGCAAAGAGCCTGCACTAGCAGTAGATGTTTCCAAGTCATTGAGAGGAGTCACCAAGGTAGGAAATAGAAGCAGTGTGCCTCCTTGTCTTTTTCTGACAACCACATCTTGATGTCAAGTACGTGTCAGGATTAATCCTTGACTTGAGTGCAGATATTGACAGTCTGCCTCCAGAATCTGGAAAAAAGATCTGAACCTGAGAGTCATAGATTTAGTGTGGCTATTGATATTGAGCTTGTTTTGGACTTCTAGGAATACTAAACTGACTGTAGAGGAGCTGAGATGGAGGTAGATAGATGGTTTCAGAACTGTGCTCCTGTAGTGGACACCACTGAAAATGTAGCAGATGCCACTGGGAATGAGGCACCTTGGACCCTGGTGACCTGCAAAAGCAGGACGCCACCTCAGTTTCCACCTTCCAGCGTCACAACCAAAAACAGATACAGAGCTTTAACAGCTATAGACACCAACAAGCAAGGTCTAGAAGGAGAAACTGTACCGGCAGCATGCGGCGAATACCATAAAAAGAAACTGAGATTGCTTGTGGTGGGTGACTCTCTGTTAAAGGGCACTGAGGCGCTCGTCTGCGGTCCTGACAGAGCGTCACAAGAGGTGTGCTCCATTCCAGGAGCTAAGATCTGAGGTGGTATTGAGAGGGTTCCATAACATGTCAAGAGCACAGACTACTGTCCACTGCTGCTCTTTCCTGTGGGTGTGAATGACACTGCAAGCCAGAACCTGGGCACAATCAAGGCAGACTATAAAGCCCTTGGGGGCCAAGTGAAAAATATCAGTGGCCAAGTAAGGGATCTGGAGCATCTTTCTTATGAGGAAGGGCTGAGAGAGCTGGGTCTGTTCAGCCTGGAGAAGAGAAGGCTGAGAGGGGGCCTTATTTATGCACATAAATATCTTAAGGGTGGGTGTCAGGAGGATGGACCAGACTCTTTTCAGTGGTGCCCAGTGACAGGATGAGGGGCAACGGTCACAGGCTGAAACACAGGAGGTTCCTTCTGAATATGAGGAGAAATTTATTTAGTTTGAGGTGCCAGAGCCCTAGAACAGGCTGCCCAGAGAGGTTGTGCAGTCTCCTTCTCTGCAGACATTCAAACCCACCTGGACACATTCCTGTGTGATCTGCTCTGGTGAACCTGCTTCAGCAGGTGGGTTGGACTGGATGATCTGCAGAGGTCCCTTCCAACCCCAACCATTCCGTGATTCTATGTAGCATTCCAAAGTATTGAAAAACTTAATTTTCTCCTGAGGCAACTGTGAATTTGTCCTTGATCACATTTTTGGTCTGTGGTGGTTGTTACAGGTCTACTTTCAACAGTAGCAGGTAATGTTTCTGGTAACTTGACCTAATTCTAGTTCTGGTAAACACAGCTCAGTTATTCTTCATTTCCCTTCCAGTGAAGCCTTCTCATGGATTATCATTTGTGCTCAGGTAGTCAGATGTGTTTAATGCAGATGATGTATTTGCTTCAGAATAAAACATCAAGATGTGACTGAACGCTGTTCAGACTATGCGATCCTTAGGGACTGTAGCTGCTCTTGTTTAATTCCTGGAAGCCTCAGTTTGGGACACTGAAAGCATGGATGCAAGTTGCAGTAGTTGCGATGTGTAGTATTTCTCTCTGAAGGCACAGTGATGTTTGCTGGTTGCAGCTTCTGTCTGTGTTAAGGTGGCTTCCTTAATTTTGTATTTTTAATTTCCTTAATTAACTTAATTTATTTAATTAACTTCCTGATTTTTGTATTTCCTTATTTTATAGAAGATGCTGTAGCCACTCCTCTGAATCAAGGGTACAAGAAAAAAAAATGGTGGAAGCTGGACCTTAAATTAGTGAAATTTATGGGAAATTAGTATTTGAGTTCCATGGTGGACATCTGCACTAGTGATTTCAGTATTTTGTGATATATATACAGCTGGGAAAGGAAATACAGTTTTGTTTCTGAGATGTGCCCTTAGATGATGCCATTTTCCCAAAATTTTTGAGCATTGACTCCTCATTGGGCAAGTGGGAGCCAATTTGCTTCTGTAGTATGTGAGGCACAGTCTCTACCTTATTAAGCTTCTATACCATTTGTGACTTAATGGTGTTCTGGTCTCACTTAAACCATGCAAGCATTTCTGAGAGACAAATAGCGGTAATACATTTGTTCTGATTAATTTGCAGAATGGCTTTTTTTTTTTTAAATAACTCCATCCCCCAAATTTTCAAAACACTAATCCAAAATAACAAAGTGTTACAGATGAGGTCGTCTGATTATTGCCCTTTAAAGCTTTTGTTCACATGGCCAGGCTTCACAAAAACCTATTTTACTCAAAGAAATTAGGTTTCTGGTTAGCAGGAGCCCTAAATAGACATGAATTACAGGAACGTCCTTTGAAACCCCACACAGTACTTGTTTCATTAAATCCCATGAAGCGACCTTAATTTAGTGGAACACTGGATAGGTTGTTCTTTTAACCTATTAGCACTTTGGCCAGCCCCATAAACCATATTCATGGATGATTCCATCAAGAAGGACAACAGTGGGATTAATATTATTTCAGGATACAGTAAATGCCACAGTGATGAAGCTGTTTAAGATCTGGTGCTCACTGTGTCACACTGAATGCATTGACATTTACTCTGCTATCACTTCATTTCCAATATTCCTTCCAAATCAGCCGATGCTAATGTTTCAGCGTGTGTGCAGAATACAATTCCATCAAGGCCAGGGACGAGGAGAAATGAGCTTAAAGGAAGGACCTTCTCCTCTCTTCTCTCAGCCCCCTCCCTCCCCACTGTTATCCCAGCACGGCAACTGGCTTATCTGTTTTCACTGTGTACATATCTAGGAAAGAACAAACACTCGGGTGGAATTGTGACAAAATCCGGGCTTTGTGTTGTGTGATGAGTCTCAGCAGGTATCAGCCCACTTGTGGTGCGATCAGGTATGGACGCTAGTTTAATTACAAATTTCTTGTCCTGAGAGTACAGGGCGAGGGCCCGTTTGCTCATGCTGTGGCAAAGAACCAGCTGTTTTCACAGAACAAGGGTGCCACCACTACCTCACTTTGCCTGCCACACAAGATGCTGTCTTCTGCAAGGGAAACATGCTACCGATATACAGACCCCTTCACCCTTTTACTCAAACACCAGAAGGCTTTAATGTCTTTACCCCCAGCAGATCTGGAGAGGCAGTGCCGTGCATTATCCTCTTTTACAGGCTTGAGGGCTCAAAAGGGATATCAGCTGTAATTCAGTGGAAGAAACGTGCTGTTCTAGAGGGATTCATGTGGGAGCCAAACTGCTCTGACAGCCTGTGTAGGAGCCTCTTTCTTTACATTGTCAAGAAAAGGATCCCAAATTGATTTGCTGATGTTTGCCCAGGAAACCAGCTACAGAACAGGGGTTGGAATGCAGGTTTCCCTAGTTTCAGTCTGTGCAAGTGGCATTTTTTCATGTGGCTAAGAGGTGCCCTGTTTCCCCGAAAATAAGACCTACCCCGAAAATTACCCCAGCGTGATTTTTCAGGATTTCAGAGGATGCTCAAAATATAAGCCCTACTCAAAAAATAAACCCTAGTTACAGTTCATAAAAACAAAAGTCAATTTAAATAGTGTCCAGGCAGCTACACATGTAAAAAAGTAAAATTAATTAGCAATAGAATGGAGCAGAACAGATAGACTCTTCACCAAGAAAAGCAGACATCTGACAGACAACAGACAGTTGCTTTGCCAATGTGCTACGAGCAGGCTACATTGGACAAGAGGTGCTCACTTAAGGAAAGTGCTATTGCTAAACGTGACAAATTGGGGCCAATGGTTCTAAAGGAAATAGAATCACAAGAAATTCACAGTGGAATTCAGGGTTTGGAGAGTTATGATGTTCCAGAAAGTGATGACATGACCATATTTGAATAAATGTTGACTTTTTAAATTGAACAATAACAGTAGATTGTTTTTCATGGAAAAATAGGACACCCCCTGAAAATAAGCCCTAACGCATCTTTTGGAGCAAAAAATAATATAAGACTGTCTTATTTTTGGGGAGACAGGGTAATAAGAGGAGCTGGGAGAACTGGGCATGGGGCATGACCGATGTTGCCGTGCTGCTGTCAGCCATGCCGTGTGGCATCAGTCTTCTTGGATTCATCTGTCATACTCAGTTGCAGTGCAGGGGAGAAGTTTACCTAGTTGTCTGCATTAGTCACTACCATTCCAGCAAACTCTGGGAAGCAGGAAAGATCTGGGGCCTCTGTCAGCCAAAATTTCTGGAGGCTGGGAGAATGCAGTAGGGAACTGTTCGTGCACTGGCCTCATTTTTATATTCTTTGGTAGGGTTTCTCTGTTGGCCACTACTGGAGGTGGTGGGAGGTGGTTATTTGCTCTGATTTCATGTGATCATTCTTATGCTGACAAATGGCCAAATAATCTGCTCCTCCAGTGAGGAAAATGAGCATTGTGGGCACGAAATAAGGAGTTGAGGAGAATTAGGCAGCTATTTGAGAGTTTGGACTTGTTGGAAGTGTAGAAGGGCTTATGGTTAAGCAAGCCTACCTAGATGTGGGTATAGATGATTGTAAACTGAGTAGCAGTGAGGAACAAAGATTGCTTTTTGGCTTTTCCCCCTGCCCTAGCCCTCTTCCCCTTTGCTTTTCAGAGACTGTGTTTTTCTGGGTCACTAGGCAGGTGATGAGTACCCCTTTGTGTGATATACACATTAGTTAATGCACATCAACACTGCACAAAAGAAGAGGAAGCAGCAGCTCTGGAATTTTAAACACGTCAGAGGCATCTCAGAGGCACCAGAGTTTGTCAACCACTATCACCAGGTATTTTTCTGAGCGGCTCTTCTGTTGAGTCAAGTCTCAATGAAAAAGGAAATAGAGAAAACAAATGCAGAGATTTTTCATGAGATCAGTTTGGGCTGTTCTGAGGAATCCAGCTAGAAACCAGGACTGATTTATTATTTTTTTTTAAGGGGTCCAATTGGTTTTCCCCTATTTGAAAATCATAGACAGAAAATACAAAATACAAGGAAAGAGTTATATAGTCTGTTTATGTTAGGCAAACAATTATGGTAGAGTAGAGGAAATGCAATGCTTGTACTTGCATACATAGGAAATGTGTTGGATTGTGGAAATGAATGTGCCTATTTGGGTAATCTTTCTCTTGACTAATTATTTTTCATGATTCAGTCAAGATAACAGGATACCTGACTGCAATGCTTGAATTTATAGCAAGTATAAACCCCCTCTATGTCCTTTTGGGATTCTAGAATCTTCAACAGCAACTCAGTTGAGTCAGTGACTTCCCTTGACTATTTTTATAGGCATTTAGAGACAGATGTGTCTTAATCACGTTGCGTTGCTCCTCTGGTTTTACTGGAACAGTGTTGAATCAGGTTAGATAAATATCAGACCTGCTAAGACAAAAATCTGTCAAGGATTGTTTGAATGTATTTTTATTGTATTTCAGGGCATAAGCATGGACTAACTTAAGCATTACATTTCTGTAATTTTGTGAAGCAAACTGCATGCTAAAGAGAACTTCTTCCTAAACCTGCAGGTCATTTCTGTGCCTTGTTGCACGTCCTGACAATTGTGTTTACTCCTGATAGCTCGCTGGTGGGAAGGGAAGGTCTGTTAGATCAGCCACCAGTTCCTAAGCAGCTCTGTCCTGGTCTTAATTTTGGTGCCTAGAGAATAGAGATGATACGTACAAACCTGTCTGGGATTGGACCTGGGGAGGGACCATGGGCGGCAGCAGGATGTGTCTGGGTGGAAGTCTTCACAGAGGAAATGATGGCACACGATGTGTTGAAAACCTCAACCCTGTTTTCGTAGGGTGTCAACAGGAATCCCCTGTCGGAGTTTGCGTTGTTTTATTGTATCGCTAAAAACCCTGATAGCTAATACCCTGTGACTGATGCTGTTGACACCTTTGCTCTCCACTTGGAAGAAGATGGCATGTTGCATTTTGAAGGCTTTCATCGCACCCTGTGACCAAAAATAATCAGATGCTATTAGCAGGAAGTGCTAAAATTATAAATTATAAAGCCAAACAATTAGATTCATTCTTCATAGAACAGAAATCTACCATTGAAATAAATTGAAATTGAAATACGTTGGTCCTCAGTACTTTGATAAAGGATTTTAGCTCCTTTTCGTAAAGGGAGACCATTCAGCTAACCACAACATCAATAGATTTCAGAGTCTGTGTAAACAGAAACCAATATGAATTTGGACTCTGTTTTACCTAGAGCTTTTGGATCCCTTTAAACTCTTTTTCCATCTGTTACGGTTGAGCCATACTCTTTGCAGTACAGGTCCTCGAGGATTGCATTACAGCTACTTTGGAAGGGAAGCTGCTATTTAATTCTTGTGGCAGGAGTCTGGAAGAGTATTTCAGTGGCGGAGTGGTGAAAAAGGGCATTTCAGGCCTATATCCTGGAGAGAAGCCAAAAGATAGGTAAGGTGACCTCTCTTTACTCTCTTGTCTGTGATCCTGTGCTTGCACTGGGTTTTGAGCTCCCTTGCAAGGTACCAGCACGTCTAAGCTATTGTTAAGCTGGAAATTGAAATACGATCCTTCTGCCAAAACTCTGTTGCGTTCTGCAGGGGTCTGGGTGCTGAAAGATGGGACACATGCATAATTTAAGCTATCTGATTTCAAAGTTGCGAAATTATGTTGGGCTGCATGAAAAAACCTTTCCCTATGATAGTTTTATAGCCTTTTTGTGGTGCAAGTGTGTGAATGCTTCAAAACAAAAATATACTTGAAAGAAATGGTTTGCATCGTCAGTATTTCTTGTTAGGAATTCCTAGGAATATCCCAGCTGTAAGTGCTGACAGATTTAATCCTCCTCGTTTTACAGCAGGGGACAAAATTGTTGTAACGCACAACAGAGACCTCATGGTATGGCTGGAAGTGAGGTGTATGCAGGGGACTTCTAATAAACTTGGTCCTGGCAGTGAAGTTTGCCTGTGGCTTTGAGCCCTTTACTTAATCCCTCTGACTCAGTTTCCTCATCTACAAGGCAAACCTCAGAATGCCCTCAGTGAATGCCATTAGCAAACAACAGTTACCCACAGTTATTTCCTTGTTTAAGTACAGGAAGACGTTCAGATTTTTGAATCGTCACCACCATGTGGTTCTTTTCTAGAAGGTTTTCAACTTTCAGCTGAAGAATAGATACATCTCACACATTGATTTGGATTGGTACTTTGACTCTTTCTGATTTTTAAGCTTCGTTCAGCTGATAATGAGTCTTCTTTCTGATAAAAGCATTTGGACCATCCCAAATGCATCCACCTTTCTTTCACACTTAATGTTCTGTGTTACAGCTCTGCTCACAAGCTGCATTTTCTTGTTCCATTACAGAGACTGCCTGCATAGCCGAGACATTCAAAAAGGTTTAAAAGGGGGTGATAAAGAACCAAATTCCTGAGGGGCTTGGCAGTGCTCTTCAGACCCCCCTGAAAATTTTAGCCTAAGGGCCTAGCTCAGGAAACAAAACCAAAAAAAGCCCCGTTTCCACTCCGTGGCAGTTCAGTGCAGGGTTATTCTCACTGCTGGGTGTCTCAGGTCTGGTTTCCTGCTTGCAGGGGTCTGTTTGCATATGATGCTCCCACACTACAGTCCTGGCCAGGTAATCTGCACTCTCTGCAGAGACTGAAGTCAATGCTGGGAGTTCACTGTGCACCAGTTCTTCAAACCTGCCTTTTCCAACAAATTTAGCACTAAAAGCTCTGCTGTGTCCTTTGCCGTGTAAGGTTTTCACCTTTACCAACGCTGTTTTAGAGTGGTTTTGATTTACCGCCACATCAAAAGATCCCGCTTACTTCAATTGCCTCCCATATTTTCTGTGTTATCAGCTCAACTTTGAGTTATTTAATCCAAACAGTTTTGCTGGATGCTCAGTGATAACACGTTGTAGAAACATTGCGGAATTTGATGGGAACAGGATTGTGCTCATAAAGGTGCCTGACGTTTGTTGGTAAAACAAAAAGAGTAAATCTTCTGGATACCAGACAGTCTGTCCTTACACTTACTGTCAGCAGCCAGCAGTATGGGACATTGGTTGCATATGCTTAGTATGTTAACTGCAGATTTTCAATACCTGATTTCAATAGAACTTCTAAAATAGAAAGGTCATGGGAGGAAAAGATTTGTTTCGTGTTGGAAGGATGGGCCTTGGAGAATAACTTACACTTTTTAAAAAAAAGTTACGTTTTACTAGTTTAACAGAATCTTGCAAGTTTGACCACTCTATGAACACATATTATAAATAATTTATTGGCTTCTTTTAGTTCCATATTGTGAAAAGGTATTTGCATTGCATTACCATAGTATTAGATTCCTTGGTGACCTATTAGTTCAAAATTGAGGTTAAGACAGCCTTTTTATAAAATAAACAATAACTTAGTAAGCTGGAAGTGTCAAGAAAATTCAGGGGGGTAAAGAGAAGTAGTTTTTTTTGAAGTCCAGAAGTCCCTATGTGGGTGTCAGCATCTGACATTAGTTCCTTCCTTTTAAGTGTGTGAGTCACATAGCCCTGTCAAATGACTTAGTGGGCACTTTTATAAGGGCACTCCAACACAGAGGTGCTGAAAAATAGTTTAAAATCAAAACAAAAGCCTTTGGTGTCTTTTCAAGAGCTTGAAAGGCAGCCAGGGACTTTTCAGCAAAGCAGCGTGTTACTGTATTAACACCAGGCAAATAATCGTGTTGATTGCAACAGGGAAGTCTGTACAGGGCACGCTCCAGGGCTCGGCTCTTTCCAACGTGGTTGTTAGACACCTCGCAAAGTCAATACGCTTCCTTCTCTGGGAATATAATAATTTCTGGTAGTTTTTGCTGATTTCTGCTGGATCTAATGACCTTTCTTTCTTCTCTGTTGCTAACTTAAGCTTTGCTTTGCGTGAGATCATTGACTTTTGACAGCTGCTCACCAAACTACACTGAGCATTTGTTGGTAGCTGCCTTCACAGGTTGAGAAACAATGCTGGAAAGCAGATCAGCGGAAGGGGATTGGAGAAGGCAGGCGATACGATTGCAACTCGGCACCGCTGTAAGTGCAACGCGTTGCTTTTGCCCCTTGAAAAGGATGAGGTGCATCTGCACTGTCTCTGTCTTGGGGGAAAAGAGGGAAGAAATGCTGGATCTGGCAGAAATTTGCTTTAGGGCAGAGGAGCTCCAAGTTCCAGTTCTGACCCTGGGATCAGTTCTCATGCTTGTTGGGAGCACTTGAGAGCTTCCTGCTCATTCTGAGGGGCTTGTGCTCCAGGCAGTTACAATGCGGTTGTCCGCAATGAGAAACAGTTGAGCCTTCCGTGTGTACCCAACCTATGTTTTCCTATTATTTTGTTACCAGTGTGTAGAAACTGCCGTTTTGGCTTAGCTCTTGGCATTTTTGGGCATCTTAAACTTGACTCTGGTTGTCATGTGTAGAACCACTCATGCCAGTGTGATTCTTAACACAAATAGGAACGACTTTAAAAGCTGTATAGATGTGATGCTTAGGGATGTGGTTTAGTGGTGGACTCCGCAGTGCTAGGTTTGCAGTTGGACTTGATGATCTTAAAGGCCTTTTCCAACCTAAATGATTCTATGATTCTGTGACTTCAAAGATCTCCTGGGTTTGATTCTTTTACATTGTCAAACAAAGTTTCTTATTTTCAAGTGGCCAGCGGGCCCTAACGTCTCACTCCTGTTACGCAGTAGCCCAGCTGACTGTCCTGGATCTATTTCTTGTTTCTAACTGCACTGTGTCAAAGTCAGTCCATGCAGCTGTTTTGCTGATTAGATCATATTTAGCTGCAGAGATGCACCACAATGCTCTTTGCCGTAGAATGGGAATGCTGTATTTTACAAAGAAGAAACAGGATGGTTTCCTGTTTGAGACACCTGGAGGATTAATGGGTCTGTCAAGATCCATAATCGGCGGCTCAGCAGAGCTGACACATGAAAGGGCCGCAGTAGTATGTGAACCACCTTTGGGCTTGAAACTATTTCTGTAGTTCAGTCCCAGAGAACTGAATGAACGTGAACTCAGAATTCAATTACTTCCTCACCAGCCCCAATAGAGATCCATCTGCATGCCAGGGGACACCATTGCTGAGCGAGAACATCATGCTGCCCTCTCAGGGACCCCGTAGCAGGACACACTTCTGTCCTCCAAAGCCTGCACATTTGTCTGGAAAATTTCAAAGATTTCTGTCTACCTCATGTTGAATCTGAAGTTTTCAGCAGTTTGTCACGCATTATTTCTGATACAAATTTGAATAGAATATTTTCAGTTGGAAGGGACCTACAGTGATCATCTAGGCCAACTGCCTGACCACTTCAGGATTGACCGAAAATTAAAGGATGTTGTTAAGGGCATGGTCCGAACATCTTTTAAACGCTGACAGTCATGGTGTGTCGGCCACCTCTCTAGGAAGCCTGTTCCAGTGTTTGACCACCCTCTCTGTAAAGAAATGCTTCCTGATGTCCAGTCTAAACCTCCCCTGGTGCAACTTTGAACCGTTTGCACGTGTCCTGTCAAGGGATACCAGGGAAAAGGGCTCAACACCTCCCTCTCTGCTTCCCAGTGAGGTCACCTCTCAGCCTCCTCTTTTGCAAACTAGAAAAACCTGAAGTCCTTAGCCTCTCCTCGTAGGACATTCCTTCCGGCCCTTTCACTGGCTCTGTTGTCTTCTGAAAGCTCTTCTTGTGCTTTTTGGAGACTTGGGGGCAGATCCTGGTTCCACACAAAGTGATGGAAGAAGCGTCTCCTCTTCAGTAAGGTAGAAGCATGCCTTGGGGAATTTTCAGGGTGAAAGGACAAAGGGGAAAGCAGGATGGATAGTTTTGAGTTCTTTATTTTTCAGAAAGCAGTTTTAGCCTCTTGGGGGTCAAATCTTTACTCAGGAAAGATTTCATATTCACTTGCCCTTGGATGAAGGAGGGAGAAAAACAAAGAAAAATGATCTACAGATAGCTGATAGTCTTTCCTGCAGTGACCGTGTGTCTTTCAGTTTACCAGTTGGAGGAAAAACTGTGGACTGCCTTTATAGCATTGGAGGAGATTAATAATGTTTATGTCGTGCTTTTGGCCACAGCATGCAGCCAACAAAGATAATGGTGGTTTATTTTGTGGCTATAACTCATCCGTAGGCTGCACGGAGGGGAGAGATGTCCTGCTTCTGAATTTCACAAGATGCAACCCTAAAACTGCTGCATCTCTGACTTCTTCAGTGCAGTAAAGTGAAGCAAAAACCTTTCAGTGAAAAAGAATCTTCTGCGTATTTTGAATGTTTAGTGGTATTTCGTTTGAACAGTCTCCTTCCTGTGTTTCTTTTGCTTGATGCGTTCCCGCTTGTGCACCCTTTCTTGGTTCCTGTGTCTGGATGAAAGCCCAGCCTGTTTGTCTATGGTGAGAAACTTGCCAGGGGAAGCCAGTAAGCCAGTGGTTTGTACCATGAAACTCCGGTCTGGGTGAGCTTTTCCCAGAGGCACTGAGAAGTTAAGGGCACTGGCACAGTGAAACCTTCCCAGGCTGGTCCTTCAGTCTAGGATGTGATTTGCCCTGTTAGCCCCAGAGCTTCACATCCCATCCTTTGCCTTCAGGTACCTCCTCTGGCTTTCAGTAGGAATCACCCGTAACATACAACAGGACCTCAAGAAGTTATTTTTAATCATTTACCCACGAGCATTGCAAATGAAACCACGGTCCAGCTGTAAAGGTTTCTGATTTCCTGAGATGGGCTAGTGAATCTGAAAGGTGCTGCCTTGGATCTGTTTTACTTTTGGCTCTCCTTTCACCCTGAATTTTATTTGTATTTCCCCCCGTGGTGCTGACAGTATAATAATATTGTAACGTTGTCACATCTGGTTAGGGAGAGGGGCAGGAGGAGGAGGAAATGAGAAACTCTCTTCTGAACTAACCTCAACTCTGCTCTATAAACAAATGAACACAGGAAACTGCAGTGAGTGACCCACAGGCTCCCTCCCTTCTGCAGGGGGGTGTCCTTGCATTTTTTGTGCACCCAGCGCTCTCATTAACTTCGGTGAACTCCAGAGACCCTGGCACATGAAGATCCAGAAAGTCCGTGCTAATGCAACCTTTCATCTGCTGTCTTTTTTTCTTTCCCTGAAGTGAGTGGGAGACTTGGATGCTCAAGAATGTCTGTTTGTGTCCGAACATTGGGATATTTCCCTTTTCCAGTCTCTCAGGTCACTCATTTGTACCCTGGCAAGGGCCATCTCCCAGGAGGTCACTAGATGACCTGTGGGACTGAGGTTCTCAGCATAAAATAAGCAAGATGAGACTATTTTTTTCTTTTAAATGAGAAAAAAAAAATCCTTGTGAGCAATGGTAGAATTTGCAAGAATGCTCCTGTGGTTTAGATGGAATCAGTAATTATTATTCACCATGTGCTTAAATCAACTTTGAAATTAAGAAAGAAGTCTCCAAACTGCCAAAATGAAGCCTCGGGTTTTGCCATAAGTGCAAATTGTGAATGTGATCTCCTTTCTGCTTTCAAAGCTGTAAAAAGACATCAGAGTGAAAAAGCTTTTTCTTCCTGACAACAAAAGGGATTAAAAAAAAATTTCTAAATCAGAATGCTCTTTTGCTATTTTTTCCCATTCTTGAGACTTAATAAAATCCACTAGTGCCTGCTTGTGTGATCCTTTTTGCTCAACAGTTGGGTAAAACCCTTCCATGAAGTGCAACATGATTCCAAACCTATTTTTGGCCCTGCTAATCTTGAAAATGTAGCTTCATGACACAGATCCTGAGCCGGCTCGCCAGGCCTGTGCTTCTGCTGGCAGCTCAAGCTCAGTCCCTCAAACTCTGTTGCCAAGCTCCTGTTTAGTCAGGTAGAAGTTCAGGCTGTGTGATGTTAGCGAGCAAGTTTCCCTATCTGAGAAGCTCTTCGTCTTTTTGATGGATACCTTTTTTGTGTGTGTATGTGTGTTCATATTAAGCATGAGTGCAGCAGATCTGGTCTTATATTATTTTTTTTCTTCTTCTTCTACTCCATCCCCCACTTCTCCTTCTGTGGTTGGGAACCCTTTATGGCAGCTCCTTTGTCTTTGCAGATGTAGCGTGGTTCTGCAGCGAGATGAAATGCCTCTGCTGTCAGGGAGCCAGCCCATCTGGGTGGGATCAGGTTACCGATGGCATGAAAATGCTCTGCTTTTATCATCCTCGGGCTGAAGAATTGCGTTCAGGTGTTGCGCACCAGTTTGGAATAAATATGGGGGCATGTTGGGAAAGATCTGTAAAGCAGCTGGTATTCACCATTCTCCTGTGGTTTCCTCTTGTTTTTCTAGGTTTGTTTTTGTTTTGTTAAGAGGCTAAACTATATTCTCTTAAGTCTGAGCAGAGAATTAGGATTCTGCAAGGAGGTGAGAGGTTTTCTCATCTTCAAGACTTCATTATACTCTCTTTCTCCTAAGGAGGATTCTCTCTGTAGCCCCAGCAGAGAGAGAACTGTTGTGATTAGGCACAAAGCTACTTATAAGTCTCTTTTGAGTCTCCTCTGGGCAAACCAAGCGCTTGGCCTGGCTTTGCTGAATCCTGAGCAGTGCAGCCATTCTGGGCTGTGTCGGTGGGGACTGGCAGGACAGTGTGAGAAGAAACGGTTGGGAGGCACTGGGTTTCTGCATGTGCTTGATGAATATTATTGCAAATCTAGGGAACCTGAATAGTCATGGACCCAAGACTTCCCTTTTCCAGAAGGAAGGAAGGAAACTTTACTTCTCTATACAGAAACTTGCAGAAATTCACAGGTGAAACCCTAGAGGTTTGCTCCTGCATTTCATTCTTTTATTTTTTTCCATGTTCAGAAAATATTTTTTTCACTTAGATTCTTTCTGCCAGGACATGTACTACAAATTACATAGTTTAAACCAGCAACCAAGCCAATATATTAATTCAGGAGATAAGGTTCTGTACACAAAAACACAGAGCTTTTTAGAACATAAAGAGCCAGTTCAGCCTCCAACACCATGAAGGCTGAGACTCAGCTGTACTCTTGGTCATGCTCCATTCATACTCCTAGGTGGAAGGCAGTGAGTCCAGGGCTATGACAGGTAATATAATGTGGTGGTAAGGGGGTCTCCAGCTCTGAACAAACCACTGTGACTGCTTTTGATGCCTGGACAGGTGAGTTGTCTGCTGGGTTTTTTGGTTAAGGGATGGTATATTCCCTGGGAAAACCAGAGGCCTTAAGGATTTAGACTTGAAACAAAGATATGAGAATCAGGATAGTATTTCCAGTGTTACTGTACGCTAGGTAAAGATTGAGATTATTGTGGCACAGAGTGTGGGTACCATCTCTGTCGACCAACAATTGTTTCGGTCTCCTTGGTAGCCAGTAGGCTTGGGGAGATCACTGATACTTTTCAAATTTGAGCCATTAAAGAGGCTTTTTTGTATGTCATACAGTATAATCACTAAAGTTGGGGGTAAATGATGGATACTAGTGGAAGAAGAGGGTATTGAGGCTGTATATGTCTGCCCTCGCTTGCTGCTGAGGTGTGGACGATTACTCTGGCAACTAAGATAGAAACACTCAGATCCAGCGATACCTTCTGGCATCTGCAGTTGGAGTTATGTGGGCCACTAATTCAGCGGTGAGGCACAATTACTAACAGTGTAACGTAGAATCAGATTGTATAAAGTGGTTTTGGCGATGACTTTTGTATTTTGCGTGTTCCTGGGGAAATCTTTCCTTTTACGTTTGCTTTTTACCTGGGAGAATTTTTTTACGCACTTGATTTCTTTTAGAAGTCTGACTGTTCGGGGTCTACTTTGCATCCTTGCTGTTGGCTCAGCGCTGGTCCCGAAAGCCAAGAGCAAAGACATTAAATATTATATTTGCTAAATAAAACTGACACATTCCTACTTTCACACAAGGAAGCAGCGGCACTCCCAAAGCTCCTGAGAGTTAAGAATGATCCATTTTATTGAGCGGTATAATGACAGCACTAGCTGAGCAGAGCAGTAATTATTAGCTCTAGGAGACCCGGGAGAACAATTTTTTAAAAGAAAAATAGTGGTTTTCATGTATTTCTTTAAATTCTAATATCAGCAGTTCACGATTTGTCAGGCGTAACTAAAAATAGGGATTGCAGCCAGACGTGTTGCAGAGGACAGATTGTGGGGGTGGCTGAAGCCGATGGGGTGGGATCCAACCCGGCGTAAGGGATGAGAGTTTGTCTGTCCATTGGCTTCGCTGTGTAGTGAATATAAGCGTGTGTACGATGGAGGTCTTGGAAAAAGTAGAAGGGACTGTGTTTAACTTGTGTTCAGGCCGTTTGGGAGTGGGGATAGGCAGTCAGGTAGGCTGTTTTTTCACCCTGGATTTTCATGGGGACAGCTGGCTTGGCTCCTCCTGCCTGCTCTCAGTCTGTGTGTATGTCAATGTAAAGTTATAAAGTTAAAGAAAAGCCGACAGGCAGCGAGCTTCTCGGAGTGTGTACTGTTTTACATCAGGAGGTGTGAGGATATGTAAGCTTTGCTTACAAGGATGTTGCAAGATCTAATCTTCAGTATTCTGTGATGCTGACCAGTTCACCCTTTAGCTCACAGATATTGCTGCATGTCTGAGTTTTTCTTCTTTCTTACTACATCGTGAGTGTCCTCAGTGATGGTGTTGACCGAGGGACACGCCAGCCCCGTGCAGGACTTTGGTCATTAAGTCATCCTACAGAGCTGGCTGTACGGTCTTCCCTGATGCTATTAGACCACAGACATTTGAGCGCAATCCTAATGGGATATAAAATATATTTATATAAATATCAATAAATAGATATTAACTTGGGTATTCTCCTGGGAGTACAGGATCCCTTTAAGACTTTTGTAGGTGGAATATGACATAATAATATATTAACGCCTATGTTATTTTCTCCATACAACAAAGAAAAACCGAGAAAACTACTGGTGAGATCCTCAGTTTATGTAATTGGCTTTTCTGAAAGAGCATCCCTAGAGCTAAGCTAATTCGCAGCAAGTCAGTATGTGGCTTTATATTGGCATGTCCTGCATTATTTAGGCATTCCTTCCTAAATTCGGCCAGTTGGCTTTTTACCCGTTGTGGTTATTCTTGCCTTTTGTCCCTAAAGACTCTCTTGTCTGAGAGCCAAGGCCCAGGTGTGTTACTGGGAGCCAGCTGCATGCTGGAGCTTAGGGCAGCGTTATCTGTCAAGCTGGACAAATGCAGCTTCCCCGCTATGGAAAATCTGCTTGATGACACGATTCCTTCACCCTCCACGTTTATACATCATTGGAAACCAAACCTGCTCCCAGGTTTTCAAGAGCTTGTTAGCTCTTAAAGCATTAAGAGCGTGGGCTAATTTGCCAGTGGGAAGGCTTGGGGAAAGGGATGTGACATGCAGAGTTTCTTTTATCCAGCCTTGCAAAGTGAAGGTAAATAATGGGGCTAGGAGTTCAGGATTAGAAAAAAGAAAAGAAAACCAAAAAGAAAAAGCACTGGCACAGAAAACAGTTTTAGTAAATAGCAGAGGTGCTAATTTCTGACAAAACAGAGTTAAGTCTGTATGGAAACAATGCCACTGTACCCGTGAAACACCAGTTAAGATAGCTGGTGTTTCACGATAAAGTTCTTCATCAATCATAGGTTTATTTTATTATTTATTCGTAGTGCTGTGTGGTGTGATTACTTCTGATGTCTTGTGACAAGCGTAATGAGAAAATGCAGGGCCAAACGCAGACCTGGCGCTGGACCTGCTTACACAGCCCTGAATTTGGACTGTAATGTAACACATGTGAAGGCATAAACCTTTCCTGAAGGAACACAGATTCCACCTCAACCCCTGGCCCTCTTTGAGGTTATTCCCTACATTTAGATTTATTGGTAAGGCACCGCTGAAACTTTGTCTCCTCTTTTAAAAATTGCCCTGCAAATGATATGCTGAAAAGTCTGAGGTTCCCATATTGTCTGAACTGTTCTTTATTGTGTGAATAGCCTGGTTTTGCTGACTAAAAGACCAAATGCTTTGCAGCCAGATGGTATTGATTCTTTACAGTTGTGTTCATACATCAGATGTAGATATTGTATTCCACTTCCCATTACATCTGAAAATGACTGGGTCTAATTGACAATATGGCATCCACATTGAGATGTTTGCTTTGTGAAAACTAGCCGCTGCTCAGAATTATTTTGTATTATTAACTCCTGTACATCGCCCCCGCTGTTTGATCAGTCTGTTTCTCTTTGTTCTAAGCCATATGTGTTTTCAAAACTAATACTTATACACCTTTCAAGGCCTCTGATTGTCGTACAAAAGACGATAAATCTCTAGGGGATCTAGCTGTATCCTGGAGCATACAACCTAATGAGAAAAATAACTTCAGAACACCATGCTTTGGTGTTCTGATACTCTATCTCCTAGCTTTCAAATTCAGACCAAAAAAAAAAAAGAAAAGGATCTGCTGTGATGAAGCATTAACTGCGTGAATAGCAAGTCTAAATTTTATATTCCCAGATGAGACTGTATCTAACAAGGGCACTTCTGGGTTTCTCATCAGTTCTTTGGACACTTTCTGTAGGTGGTAAATATCCACTCTATTTGCAAGAGGAGAAATAACAATAGGGATGGGTTGTGGTGGGCTTGGTTTGTTTGTTTGTTGTCTTTTTTTTTTAAAGGTCCTCAAAGGTTTTTTCACTGTGATCTCTGTGGAAGAAGTAGAGGGAAAGAAACAGTGATTTCAGAGTCATAAATAACTGCTGGATTTTCTTAGTGGTGAACCTACCCCAGATTCTCTTGCGCCCTGATTATGGTTATGATGTGGGAATGACTTAAGGGGAGAAGAGGGGAACCAGCTGCATGTGACTTGAAAAATTGCCCTTTCCTCCCATTGCCAGGTCTCTAAGTCTGGAAGAAGGGTCTGGGGAGCTCCACAGCTGTGCCAACCGATGACGGGCGTGAGTTTGCCCCAGACCAAAATAAACAGTGGCTGGCAGGGCCTTTCTGGAAATGGAGATATTAGTGTGGCTCTGTGCCTTTTATAATTGCACGTGTGCCACGTGAGTCCCCAAAGGGTAGGTGGCTACCCTGTGATAGCTGCAGAGGAGCAAAAACTTGCTTACATATGCAAAGAGCCTCAAGTGTAAAGGGACAGCCGTAACAGTGCCAAGGTAAGAACAACCTCACCAAAAATACAGCATCAAGGATAAATGTATCCTGTCAGGATCGGGACTGTTGCCTGGGAAGAGTGCACGTCTAGGAGGCCGTAGTGAGCTGAATCTTCCTGCAGCATCAGCTGAAAGGTGCTTTGGCCGAGGAGGAAAGGTGAAAGCCTTGTTTCTGGCTAGACTAGATGTGCTTTGTCTCGCTGTTCCTCGTTGGTTTTTAATCCTCATCCCTGAGATGAAAAACAACACGATGCTCTTGTTGGGAAGGGGGTGGTTGAACACGGATGTGAAGAATGACTCCATTCACGTTCAAATTGACTGAAAGAGATCTCCTTCCCTGAAAGGAAACTGATGTGGGGTTTTTTGTCATTGTTATTTTTTGTTTGTTTGTTTCACCAGCTAAACTAATTCTAGACTGTCATAGATTCTGCTGGTTTCAGTGCCTTTATATTGAGGCACAACTGGAGATAAGTAGCACAGGTTCGTGAATAACACATAGAAGAAGGCTCAGGCTTGATGTTTTTCCAGATACCTGTGGAATCTCAGACTCCCTCAGTGTGGGTACTACAGCTTTCTTAAAAAATGGGATTTTAAAAAATGACTGATTAGATACAATTTGCTTGTCTGTTTTGAACCAGGGAAAAGTACTGGTAAATATGTTAAATCTGGTGCAAAAGGCTTTCCTGGCACAGGTAAAAAATTATTTTGGTGGTGCATTTGTATGCAAGCTGTTACTTTAGTAAGATGGTTTTCATTTAGAAGCTGTTTCTGCACAAAAGATTTTGTAACAGTGCAATAAAACAATCTTGCCCATCCATCTTGAGCCGGAAAAATGTTTCACTTTTGTTGGTGGAAATACTTTAAAACCCCAGCTTAAAAACAGTTTGGTGAAGCTCTGAATGAGAAGCAGTGAACCATGGTAGCAGATTCCAGCTGGGGAAGAAATTGGAATAACTTTTCTAGGTGTTCTTAGTGCCTCTGCTAATATACTACATGAGAACCTTCCATGCTTCAATGTATTTATCCTCATCTCACTCCTGTGGAGGATATATCTGCTCATTAGTGCAATTGGGGGGTTCAGTTTCAGAAAAGCCAAGTGCCACCAAATTGTGTATCAAGTGTATCTTTATGGGAGCTGCCAGTTCAACCTGTTTCTTCAGAGTCCTGAGTTATCTCTGCACTCAGACCCATCCAAATCACTAGAGATCAAAAAGCAAACCTGATTAAAAGATAATAGGATAGTACTATGCATCTTTGGCCTTGCAAAGCTGTTATTGTGCCTGGTGGCTGCAAAAATATGTTGACTGTGGATAGTTACATTAGAGAAGAGACTACCCCCTGAATTAAGAAGTGTAGGGAATACTTCTGCCAGATCTCTTTTTCCAGCGCCAGCCATAATCAAATTCCTTTCTTTACTGTTTTTTGTAACCCCACTAATTGAGATCACCCAAAATGTTACCATGAGCTGAAGTCAACATCAATTAAAAATCCCATTTATATTCCCTATGAAAACACATGGCCTTCAAAAGTGTTTGATTTTCATCGGACCTTCTCATCTGTTTGTCATTTAAAGTTCAGGCCATTTTCCATATTTCTATCAAATGCTGCCTCACATGGAAGTCTGGCAAACGAGCTTGCAAAGTAACTTATTTGAAGTTATAAATAATCTAATACTTGCCTGAAGTTGACCTCTATATAAAATAATATACAAATTAATGTCTGAAGCTGAGGGACCTACAGTTCTGCAGGTTTTGTTAGTTAAAGGCAGGGTTGCACTTTTACGGTTACAGCACTTGTGTTCATTCCCACTGGTGCAAACGTGGCCTTGAGGTAGGAGGGGGATGGAGGAGGAAACGAGGCAGACTCTGCGATACTGGCAGTTTTTCTAGGCAGGGGATTTGGCTCTGATGTCACTCCCAAGTGCCCCTTGCTTATTTATTTAAAAAAAAATTTGTGAGCAGAAAAATGCTGCTTTTTTTTTTTTTTTTTTTGCTGTGATGGCTTTTTCACTGTCGTGTTTGTTCCCTTAGAGTCCATTCCCATTATAGTCCGGCCTCTCTTATGTTTCCTGTTTTGACAGGGAAGCGTTTGGGAACCTGCTGGTTCATGGGTGGTTGGCAGATGGACAGGGGGCCCGGTAGGGTGCTAGGGCCACCCCCACAACTCCAAAACCATCCTGGAGGGTTCCAGCTGTCAAGGTGAGTGTATCCAGGAATATACCTCATGTGGTTCTTGCATTTTTGGGGGAGCAGAATGGAGCAGCTTGAGCATCCTGCATCTCTGCAAGGGAAGACAGGCCGGCCACGTCGAGTTGCACTTCCCTGCCACTCATCTGTGACTGAGCACTGACTGGATGAGATTCAGTGGGTTACAGCAACGCTTTTTGCCTCCCCGTACCCTGTCTGAAAAATGAGGACAGTCCTACGTAAGCTGTGCTGAAGTGTCCCTAGTATCCCATTCCATACTGTATGTGTAATTTTGGTGCTAGCAGCTACTTTCATACTGCTGTGCCAAGTGTCTTTGAGCCTTGAGGTCAGACTCAAACCATCCCAGCCGCATACTCAGTTTCTGAAGTATGGCTGGTTTGGTGCAATTCAGCTGGTAAACCTGATAGCTGAGAGCCTGGGCTGCCTCCTGCGCTTCCAAAGCAGCCTGGCTGTGCAGACCGGCCCAGGTGTTTTGAGACTGCATCTGCAAATTGTTGAAGCTCCTTGGGTGCCCCCATCACCCCCTTCCTTTAGTCTGCCAAGGGACCCCATTTCATCTTTAGCATGGGCAGGTGAGCTTGAAATTGGGAGGCAGCTTCAAAGTGCTTATCAATAAGTGATGGAGATCAGTTATCAAATGGCAGGAGCTGTTTGGATGTCAGGTCGCTCCCAACGAGCTGAGCTACACCAAAGCCATAACGAATAGGAGTGTTGGAGCATAAAGGTGCCATTCATTGCACATAAAAGTTGTGAAATCTTGTTTCTAAAGTCTTTTCGTTGGAGCACTTATCCTTGCGGCACACTAGACTTGGTTGTGCTTCTTTTGCTTTTAGACACATCTCACTTATGTTATGACACTTTTAACATATGAGTTAAAGGACCTAAACATTTTTGGAGGTTATTGGCACCTGAAATTAAAGTGTATTGTTATCTCCTCTCTTAGAAAGAGAGGACTCTGCTAACATGAAGCTCTTGAGGAGAGTTTTCTTTTTTCTTTTCTTCTTCTAATCAGCTTCAGACATAAAGTGCTGTAAGTGAATGACCATATCTGCTAATTAAATTGAGTCATCAATGACCAGGTTAGCACTCCAGTTGTCATTAAGCTTCCACTTGACGAATTGTATTTCAAGTTATTCTTGAGGCTTCCCTGATGGCAATCAGGTTGCTGGGACCTTGACCTTCCCAATACACGTGCTCTTGCTTAACTTCACTCACATAGGTGCTCACGTTGAGTTCAGACACCTTTTACTTGTGTGGGTTTTTGCACACAGCTGAGCATTTAGAGGAAGAGGCTGTTGGGGAGGAATTGCATATTGTATATGGTGAAGCGCCAAGTGCGACCCTCCCAGACGCTGCAGTGACAGGCGGCAATGCTATCAGCTTTCCTGTGCTCTGCTGGCGGGGAAAATCGCTTTAGTGTGGGGCAGCCAGTTAAAACAGTGCTTTGCACCTTGTGGTGTCTCAGTGACTGGCAATTACATCTCCGAGGTCATGGCTCTGCATTGCATTCAAGGAATTGGGCCTGCGTTTATAGCTAAGAACACCAATACTAAGCAATTGTATGTTGGTTGAAAACGTGATTTGGGAAAGCTGCTTCCAGGTACTGCCTGTAGTTTTTCATTGCAAGCTATCACACAATTTTGATCTTGAGAGTAATGAATAAGGAGTGGAAAGAGCTGTGCTTTGTTTCCACGAACAACCACTAGAGAGCCACAATATGGACAGAAACTGTTCCCACGAGCAGACACCGATGGCTCGTATGCTAATAGAACCAGGGTCTATTCACATAAAAAAAAAACTGTAGTCCTATCCTGGTTTTAATTTGAAGCCATACACCTTGAAAATGTGTAATTTTTCTTTGCTAAGGTTTTTAGGGAGCAGATCTGTGCATGTATTTCAGTCTTTGGTATTTGCACGTATATCCTTACTATCTTTTCTAAAATACGTACGTACATGTAAAGCTACAGTTGGTCCGCAAACACTGCTCTATATTTGGTAAGATTAATATAGAGGTTTTACACACTTGTTTATATCCCCAAAATATAAAAAAACCTAACAAAGTGGGCATTTAGAAGTACTACATCTATGTTTTAGATTTTTTGCTCTTGCCTTCTCATTTATTTGAAGCTTTTGAGTTAATATTTTTCACACGATTCTCTGAAACAACGAAGATTAGGAGTTAATCACCCTTCCTTAAATATAAGTGTAATCCCATGACCTCCAAAACCGGAGGTTTACAGAAGAGCAGCAGATACCACAAGTCTTATGACAATAAACAGGAAAACTGACAACAATGAATTTCTTTGACCCAGTGGGAATAATTTAAAGCCACGTATTTGTAATGTAGATAAATTGCAAATAGGTAGATGAGCAGACAGAGAGCTCGCTGGGCTCTTTGTTGACCACCTGCTATTCTGGGAATCGTGGCTGATAAACACAGCCATCCCCAGCTGTGGATGGGGAGCTATAATTAATTACCTGTGACATTGATAAATTTCTTTGAGGATCTTCTCTTAATCCAGTGGCGCATCTGCACCAAGTCCTCCTTTCCCTCTTCCAATGTGAAGAGTCTATTTACGGACTCAGACTCGTAATTAAATGTTTCATTTGCAAAAAGAATGGTTCCCAGGAAAATGTGAGCTCTATTTCTGCGCCCGTGTTAGGCTTTGTCAGACATTACATAAGAGATTTGCTCATGTTGGCCTGCTGCTCCTGGCTTTTCAGATAATCCTTTGTATTATGTTTCCAGTGCATGTAGATAATTTAATTTAACATTTTTCTAAATGCCTGCATGCAGGAAAGCTAACCTTATATGAGCGTAATTAGAATTATTTATATGCTGTAAAAAATTTACGTGAATCAGAATTACTGGAAAATGTGATTTTTTTTTTTTTTTTTTAAAGAATACGTTTTGCTGTAATTGAATTAAGTTAAAGCCTTAATTATTTTTTGACTCTTGCGTTATGCTATCCTTCTCCCACTTGATCATGTCAGTTGCTTCAACTGTATATAAAGTTCACTTTGGCAGCGATGGGTATCTTCTTTTTTGCTTTATTTCAATGGTTTCTTACTCCAGAGCCCCAAAGTTTTAATAAATTGCGTTAACAGGCTTAAAAACTTGTGTGAATAATGGCTTCAGGTTACTGATGCTAATGTAGACTTCCATTTAGATAGCTATGAAATAAACAGAACCACGGTCCTTGTTGCTCTAGATACCATTTATACTATTAACCACTGCAATCTGGCTTGCCTGGGAGATAAATGTGATCGTTGATGAGCAATTAGGAAACAGTTTTATGGAGATCTGGCCTTTCTGTTGCGGGCTAACAGGGCAGAGAAGCAGGCTGTTTGCTGAAGGTCAGAACGTGTGATGAGGAGATGAGCTCACACTGGGCCGAGAGGGGAACAAACACATTTTAAATTAATGTGTTTTGGTGGTGTGGGGCAGAGAGGAGGCAGAAGGCTCTTCTTTGGTGATGCGAGATTGATGACAGTTGACCACAGACATTTTGATGCCTGAAGGCTGTTTGCAGGCAGTTTCATTTTTACATATATATTACATATATATATACTTTTAAGACTGCTTAGTCTTGTTTTCAAGGAAAGGTAATGTTCTGGTGGTAACACAGTGCGTGCATCCTTGCCTCTAGGTGTGTTCCAATAGATGCAATGAAGACACAGAAAGAAACAAAGAACCTCCAGGCTGCTTGTTTGGCCCTTTCCATAATTTTTACGTTGAGTAAGTATGGAAATATTAAAGGCAAAAACATTGTGTAACGAGCAGTCACCCTCTGCTGTAGGAACGAAAAACCAGAAGAATAAAGTAATATCAAATCTTGCCTTTGCTGCTCTGCAGAGAAATGTGAAGGACAGGTTTAATGCCACTATCAGCGCAGTGAAAGGCTTGGAATAAAATGAGATCACCTTGTCTTAACTTTAGTTTTGGATCAAGCCAAGCCTGAACTATGGACATCCAGAAGCTCAGGAGAGTATTTTTGTAGAGTAATTTAAATGCTGTGAGCATGCATGGTATAAGAACCTAGAGTGCAGAGGAAGATACGGTGTGAAATACTAAAAGATTGGCTGAAACCCTGAAGCCTCTGTTTCAATCTCCCTTCCAAGATGTGTGTTAACACTTAGTACCTACAGATGCAGCAGAGAGGGTTTCTCATTAACCATGTCGATGCCTGACCCTGCACCGAGTCTTGCTGAATTCTTGGCCTTTTTTGGCATCCTGTGATGATAAGATTATAGTATAAGTTGTGCAGAAAAAAATCTGTTCTTTTTCAGTTTTGAATTTTCTCACTTCTAATGTTATGACCTGGCTCCTTGCTCATGAGTCAGAAGGCAGAACGAGGACAGAAACTTCAGGCTTTTTCACAATGTTGTTCCCTGTTATGGAATTTTTTGTATCTTCCCTGCTGTTGCATCTCTTGTAGTGTAACCATCTGAGGTTTTTTGGGTGCCATTTAACATTGTCACCCGGAAATGTGCGGATCTCTGCATGCACCATAGTCCATCCTCTTTTGAGGAGCTATTTTCTGGGAGACAAGACAACTGGGTTGTGCCTTTTTACCTCCAAGGTGCCATCCAAGTCTCACACTTGAACCATGGACTCAGTCTCCCAAGTGACCCGGTGCCTGTCAGGCTGGCCTCTTTCAGTGTTTAAATCCAAACACCGATCCTACATCTCAGGAATTTATTTAGCATTTGACAATTCATCTCTGGGTGGGCTAGACAAAAACGAAACGTGATCGCGGCAGCCTGCGTGCAGAATTAATTATTTCAATCCAGCGTATTTGTAGCAGGCAGCAACCCTTTGATTTGCATGAACAGAAGAAATGGGACAACTGGGCTGGCGCGAAGCTTGGAGAGCAGTGCCAGTAACAAGGCTGACTTCTCTGAAACCAGATCCTGCCCTGACCCTGATTAATTACTCAGGAGCTGTTCGCACAACCGAATTCCTGCCTGCCAGGGAAAACAGGGCAGTTGTAATCCCTGCGAATTATCCCCGTGGCTGGATGTAGTGTCCTATCGAATGATTATCATGTGATAGGGCTCCTGGTGCTTTCCAGCTCCTCTGCTTCTCCTGATGAAATATTAATATGCTTTTAACATTTACGGTTATTATTCTTGTGTGCTGTACTTTAGGCATATCTTCCTCTGCAGCCATCATATACTTTATAGAGCCAAAATACCCTGTACAGGAGACCGGTTCTTTCTGTCTTCCAAGACAGACTTCTAATGGATGGCCTTAGTTGAATCATTATGCTAAGCAACCAGCAGTGCTTTAAATACACTACCGTGGGCTGAGGTAAGTGTAATGTGGTATGAAGTACGCAGCTTTTCCCAGCAGAATTCTTTCTTTCATCTCCAGGTTAGTGAGCAGAGACAGGGGACCTGCTGTGGGCCCGGCTTGCATGTTAACTTGCCACCGACAGCAGGGTGGGGAACTGGGAGTCGGTGAGATGTCCTTCGGATCCGCAAGAAAACAAGGGGTTAGGTTTGCTGAAATGGTGCAGTTTTGATATCCAGCAGGTATATTTTAAAATCCAGTTCCAAGCTTCGGTAAATCTCAGCTTCCTCTCCTCTCCAAAATTCTTTGAAGCTCCTTAAGAGGAATGAAGCAGATTTACTTGATTCTATTCTCGTGCTTGGGCTTGTAAAGTTCACACTTTTGAGTTTTCTTCCTTAAAAGGGTGAGAGATGCACATAAAAAAAAAACAAAGTAGAGATGTTAATTTCTGATAATAACCTGCTTTCAAGAGCTGGAAATGACAGTGAAGAACAGAACAAAACACACATGTTAGGAGACCTTCAGTAGAACCTGCAGGCTGGCAACATTTTAATGAATGAGTGAATCCAGGCTTTTCTCAGCGTGGAACTTGCTCAGGATAGTGATTCCTTGCACACAGGTATTTGGCTGTGCAGGTTTTAGCTCTTGCCAGCTTTTTTGGAAAACATATTAGCTGCCTTGCTGTCTGAAATTCCCTGGGGAGCACCCAAAGAGAGCTCTTAAAGTGGCACTGTTTTGCTAATTAGTAAGGCCAACTGTTGTCTGGCTGAATTGTCTGCATTAACAACGGGCTCCCTCTGCCTCCCCTCTCCAGTTTTAATTCTAATGCTAACAGAACGCGCTATGATTATGCTAATAATTCTGGCTTTCTTACATAAGGACATATGTGAGGTGTGCTGCGTTTCCTAATTGTTTCATTCTAGTCTTGCTGGTCCGTGTACAATATTCGTAGCTTTTATTCTTTCTGTAAAGAAAGGTCAGCCTAGTTGGCACTGCTGCAGGAAAAATGACAGCTTTAGCTTTAATTGTTACTGTCTAGCCAGACTACTGATATGGCGATTCATGAAATGGCATTTGAGCACCTCATGGTCAATGTTGCAACCTCACCACCTCTTTATTGCATAGAGGAGACCATGGTATGGGTGGAGAATTGAAGTACAAAGTGTCGAGTGGCTTGCTCCAGGTTGCTATAAGAGAAAATCTGTGGCAGAGAAGACATTGAACAGCTACCAGGTGCCACTTAAGAGCCCATTACACAGGTTTCCTCCTCCTGGCTGGGAATGTGCCGGCAAACATGTCAGTAAAATCGTCTTTTCTGAGAGTAGAAAACAAATTTCTCCCTGAGAAACTGGAGCTGTGATTGAACTTCACAAGAGAGGGAGGTAGCTTCTTTCCCCAAAATAGAGAATCGATAAGAGAGAGCCCCTCTGCTGCAGGAATCACACTGAGACATAGGTTTTGTACTTTTTCTCCGTTTTTTCCCCTTAAGTAAATGGTGAAGTCATACTTTTGTAGAGTATTAAGTATGTGCTTGAATGTTGCTAATGAATATACTGTAGAGTGAACACGGCTGACACAGGACTGCTAGTATTGCGGTGTTGATTTTGAATCCAGCTACCAAAAATAACCTTACCCCGACTGGACACATCTGCCTACACTGGGCTGTTTTCCTGCAAACTGGCTGAAGCCCAGGCTCTGTATGTGGCTCTGGTACCACACTGAATCTTTGCAACATCATAATTGCGCTGCGGAGGATAGGTTTTTGCCAAAAGGAAAAGACATTCATAATGTGTTGAAATGTGTGCTCCTGGGACTCATTCTGCACCTGTGTGCGTGGGCACTGGGTAAGGAAAGGGACACAGCTGCAAGATGATGATTTTACATGAAATGGGACCAGGGCTGAGACAGACCACCAATATTTGGGGTGGCAGGTGGGCATGGAGTCTCTGCCCTAGTGAGGCCCCGTCTGGAGTACCATGTCCAGTTCTGGGCTCCCCAGTTTAAGAAGGACAAGGGATTACTGGAGGGAGTCCAGCGGAGGGCTGCAAAGATGGTGAGGGGTCTGGAGCATCTTTCTTGTGAGGAGAGACTGAGAGAGCTGGGGCTGTTCAGCCTGGGGAAGAGAAGCTGAGAGGGAATCTCATCAATGTTGATAAATATCTCAAGGGTGGTGTCAAGAGGATGGACCAGGCTCTTTTCAGTGGTTCCCAATGACAGGATGAAGGGCAACGGGCACAGACTGAAGCATAGGAGGTTCCATCTAAACATGAGGAGAAAATTCTTTACTTTGAGGTGCCAGAGCCCTGGACCAGGCTGCCCAGAGAGGCTGTGGAGTCTCCTTCTCTGCAGACATTCAATCCCACCTGGACACATTCCTGTGTGATCTGCTCTGGTGAAGCTGCTTTAGCAGCTGGGTTGGACTGGATGATCTGCAGAGGTCCCTTCCAACCCCAACCATTCCGTGATTCTGTGAGTATGGAGGGGAAGCGTTTCTGGCACAGTATTGTGCAAAGCACTCTCTGCACCATGAGATGCTAACGCAGAAGAGCTCAGTGCCCTTTGGTGTCTGTTCGCTACTAGTGGCCTCTCATCGTGTCTGGTAAAGCACCTTAAGATCTCGTGCTTAAAATGTACATGAAATGTAAATGATGAGGATTATTAAGAACACTGAAATTCCTTTCTTGTCATCTTTGGGCCGACGTCCATAGATAGTGGTTGTCCTGACCCACAAAACTGATACTAATCTTTGCAGTGTCGAAACGCAACAGGGCAACCCAATTTAGAACTCTGGCATTATAACCGAGTTGTGTTGTTTTCGTGGCAGTTTAAACCAGATTGTTAGCAAAATAACTGTTTGTTACAGGTTTTGTGTATAAGTTGCTTTTTTATTTCTTAATGTTAGTTAAGAACATAAAAATGAGAAGCCAAAATATAGGTATTTATTTGATTGACAGTAATGGCTCTGAGAGAAGCCATTTAAATATTATTTACATATTATTTGAAGCCATAATAAGCTATCATGTCAATCCATAGCATGGCATTGTTATTAAATGAGTCTCCGACAGGGTAACTCATAATGGTGTTATGCAAATTAAGCACATTTAAAAAACTTTTCTAAGAACATTACTGTACAAGCAAGGTAGCCAAGTTTTCAACATCAGCGACTCTGTCATTTTAAATTTAAAATGCACAGTCTGTATGTATGGCTAATGTCTCTGCAAAGCTCTTTAATAAGGGCCAGACTCAGCAAACGCTGAATGTGTAGGTCCCTCCTGATTTAAACAAATACTTCAGCACGTAGGCCTTCTACTAACGTTGCTTTGCTGAACTCAAACTACTCTTGTAGGATGGATAGATAGAAAATGAAAATAGATTTTCTCCTCTCTCTGAAAAACTTTGTCTCTAAGAAAGAATTTGGCTGTTGAGATTGGCAAGAGTTGGATGAAAAGGGAGCTGGGATGTGGTTTAACAAGGAAACGCTGGCAAGGTTTAAACATTTATAGTGGTGGCAAATGACAGTTTTCTGTAAGTGGTCTCCGAGTATGTAGTTCTACACCAGTAAATACTCACACAGCTGAGTGATTAGTTCAGCTGGCCATATGGTTCAGGAGAAAATGACAGTGCTCAAAGGCAGGAGCTCAGCTTCCTCACTAAAATATTGAGCGTGAGGGTTGCGTTGTCTGAGCTCTTGCATAAAAAGGCCTGAGCACAGATACTACAGGGTTATGAACCCTCTTTCTCTGTGCAGAACACTCGAAGACACCTGGCTGGCCAAAGTGCAGCTTCAGGAAAATCTAGCTCAGAGCTGTGTAATCGAAGTTAAAAAGGACAGATGAGGACTGTTCCTGAGCATTGGATGAAAATGAAACATCCCAAGCACGAAGCGCAGCACTGCTGCTCTTCTGGGTAAGAACGTCAATGGCAAAGAAAAAATGAAGAAGTTCAAGTGCTGTGCAAAGGTTTCTGTTTGGCCCTTGGAAAGCGTGACATGCCCAATGTGCACTCTTTGAAGAACTAGAGACCTTCTCCCTGGAAGATCTCTGTGTGATATTAGAGATGTTTTGAAGGAAGAGTGGATCTGCTTTTCAGAACATTCCTCTTAAGTTTCAAAGTGAACATTTTCTTGCAGACGTTTATGTTGGTGTCTGAGGAATAAAAAAAGGTCGTGTCCCACTGGAGGCTGGGGAGCTATTCCAGCCTTTCTTTAGGAGGGAGCCTTGCCAAAGGCTTCCTGGGAGCCCACAAGACCTTTCTGTAGCATGTCATTTAATTTGGGCTTGCTCAGCAGAGATGTAGCCATGTACAGGAGTTGTATCTCCCTCTTTCTGCCACTGTTTCCATCTCTCCTTTATGAGAGCACATATTCTTACACATGCACGCAACTGCTGAAAAAAGTGTTGGCAATAACCTTACTG
This sequence comes from Pampusana beccarii, assembly GCA_013399365.1. Taxonomy (NCBI): domain Eukaryota; kingdom Metazoa; phylum Chordata; class Aves; order Columbiformes; family Columbidae; genus Pampusana; species Pampusana beccarii. The sequence goes on along the minus strand of VWYH01002416.1, from coordinate 964,067 downwards.
GCCCTGCCAGCACGCTGTCAGCACTATTTGAAGCCAAACTTGCTTAGATTTCTTTTTTGGCTGTGGAGATTCCTGAAATACAGAAGAAAGCAAATCCAAAAATGTATTTTAACCAAGCCGGGATGCATTCTTTCATTGCAGCCGTCTCCTGAGCTTGGGCCAGTCCACCAGCACAGGTCTATAAGAGGGATTCCTGAAAGCGGCTGCCAAAAGAGCAGCTTTGGAATGTCAAGCAAGATCTGCCGTCATATTCTGATGGACACTGATATCACGAGGGGATCGTAGGGTCTGATACTAACACCTTACTGCTGCCTTGCACTGACTCTAAATATTCCCTTCTCAGGCTAAATTCCTGTACCCTGGGGAGCCTGTGATCCCGTCAGGATGTGCTGATGTGACTTCCAGTTGTGTTGATGAAGATCCTGCATCCTTCGGATTTTGTGAGTGTTTGAATTTAAAATACACCTGGTTCTGTTTTGCTTTCTATCTAGAAGACTGACCGCTTATGAACAAGTGGTAACAAAAATGGATTACGTATAAAAAGATACACTCCCTCAAAAAAACCTCTGGCCATAAACAAACAAAACCCTGGTATTCGACACTGCTTTTGAATTTCTTCCTGCCCTTACAACCTCCTTTTGATTTCCAATCCAGGTCTGCCAAAAGACTTGCATTCCAATCAAGGCAGTTCACAGAGCATTAATACTCAGATAAATAAATGCAACGGGCAATCAAGCTGCTGGGAGCTAATGGCAGGACACTTGAAAGTGCCGTATTTCAGATAATGGTGTCAGTTTCAGAAAGGCATGCAAACTGGTTTAATCAAATGTTACATTTTATTAAATTCCTGACCATTGGGAAGGAGATTGCATAGGAGAATTTAAAAGATTGGGAGTTTCTGGCTTTATTTCTGCACTGCTGATAAGCAGTAATTTTTGCAGAAGGGGAAGAAGTAATCCTCTGCAATAAAACCATTTTCATAATACCATGGGAATGAGTTATTGCTTGAGGTGAGGCACAGTTTCTAATGGCTGCCTAAGCTTTCATCTCCATCTTTCATGGACTAGTCAGACATTTTTATAGTGCTGACACAAAAAGAGAGCATTTATGTTGCTTCCATTCTCCATCTGTCAACAGTTAGGTTAAAGTGCCACTACAGGAATACTTTTCATCTGATTTCCATTCCAACGTGGTTCATCAATATACAGTATTTGAGCCATGCCAACTCTCTGGGTCCTAATCACGTATTTTTTATGCGCCATTAATGGTTAGCAAATAGGAAACAAAAGTCTGTCTTTTTAATGTGAAGAGGATAGTACTTTCTTTTATTCTGGATTTCCCTGAGGTGCCTCCCTTACAGTTTTCTAAACTATCATGAGGTGGTTTTGAGTGAATAGTGTGAGAAGTCAGAACATATTAGGCCAGAGAGGAAGTGGATTTTCATTTTGCTTTTGTGAGATACGTTCAGGAACACCAAGAATTGGTTCAAATTTGTGCATCAGGTAGGAGCAAAAGGTAAAGAGGGAGGCATTGTAATAAACCTTCTAATCCCTGTTTTACTTACGATTCTTTTCAGCTAATAAACCTAGTTTTATTAGTGGCATAGATCACAAAAAAGTTATTCTGTGGAGAAATTTGCAGACCCCCATGAAAAAACCTGATGCCTCATTCTGTGCTTAGTGCAGCTGTAAGGCAGGACAGGGCAAATGTGTTTGCAGCAAACTAAAGCGGACTATTAATTGCATGGATTTCCTATTCCTACCCAGTGGAAACTCTGGTTTTGTTAATATCTGGAAAAAAAAAGTATGTATAATAGAAAATAAAACAACAAGGGCAAGAATTGTTAACTTTATTTTTAAGACATGTTTTCTGGGCTTATTTCAAGGATTCTTCTTGTGAATTCCTGATTTTTTTTTGGTCCTGGTTGATCCTTACCTTTCTTGTAGAATAGCATCCAAACCCAAATACTCCCACACTGAGCTTCTTTTACTGGTGGTGAGTAGAACAGAAAAGTTATTCCAGACCACTTTAGTGTATCCTGCTATGCGAGGCAGTATGTGGCAAAAATATCCTCTCTGTGCTGAGAAACAGGTGGATGGCAAACGTATTTTAAAATAGAAAAAAATAAAAGAGGAAAAAAAAAATAACTCTGAAGAGAGGAAAAACAATCTGGTTTTAAAGGGATTTTCTTCCAAATACCCCTGTCCCTCGGGTATGCAATATTCACTTAGTGTAGATTTCTTTCAGCTTTCTCTCAGATTCTAGTGCTTCATTTTTCTCTAGCTAATATAGTGCAGTTTATATAGTGTATTTTATGGGTGACTGGCTTTCAGAGGAAGGTAGGTGTGGAAGACCAGGCAACCATGAAACTGAGTTATATGGAGTAATCACTACAAGGCTGAAGGAGTGTTTAGTCCCTTTCCTGTCACACCAAGCTGAGGCTCTCACACTGTGGGAGTGATTGTAAAGATCCAAAGGAGATATTACTTTTGGTTTGGGTTGTTTGCAGAGCCTTGGCTGATATTCCTGGCCTTCTGGAAACTTTATGTTACATTTCCAAGCAGCCCTGAGGATGCTGTTGGCCACTGGTGTGAGGATTATAACGCTCTCACTCTGCTCCTGCCTCGAGCTACATGATTAACTTGTTAGCTGTGGTCTTTGTGGTCTGTGTGTGTACAGATGTAAAGTACCGTATCTTGGCTTCGCGTAAACAAAAGGCTTTTATGTCTCAACGAAGTGCGTTGTGTTGCATTTCTTGCTGTCAGAGTCTGTGTATTTGTATAATTAGGCCTGTCCAGCTGGTGCATGTGATTGTGTTTCTGAGCTCTTCTGCAGTTGAGGTCTAGGCCTGAATTTTCCCAGAATTAAGAGATCAAATCCAAAATTCCTTGGACTGGTTTTTATATCCACTGCTTTAACTGCCTTTGTACTGTGATAGGGTGACGCAAAGGATCAAAATGTCTTAAAAGTACGTTTATTTGAGGGTTTAAGATGGTTAGGTTGTGTATGTTTTCGCAGGTCTGATCCTAGAACTTACTTTCATGCATCTGGGAGCCTTCTGTTCCCCCAGCCAATCTTTCATTGTTCCCACCGAGCAGGGACCTGAGTGCTATTAGAAACAGGAACAAAAAAATAGGTATTTTACGTCTGTTTTATTGATATCTACAGCTTTTCTGTCTCTTAGTTGTGCTTGTGCAGTCGACTTCTCATACTGTCGTCCACCCTCTGTTACCTCCCACAATGATGATTAATGGAATACTCTACACTTTTTTTGAACTCTTGGTTTTTCCTCTTAGTTCCTGGTAATTTTAATTCTGCCAGACCCTTTTTCATATCCTTTCCTCGTCTGCCTCTAATTTACAGTATATCATTTCTCCTACTCCGACCCCTCATTTCCATTCCTGTAACGTTCCGTGTTCTTTCTTGGAGCCGGGGCTGAGCACACAGACCAGTTAAAATGAAAATATACTTTCCAGATTTTAGTAGCCTAATTATTTTATTTTAAATGAAGCCGAGACATCAATCAGACTGTTCTCTAAATCCCAGTCACATCAGCAGCTAAATGAAAATATCAGTTATTCTCTCCCATTCCCAGCCCACTTGCCTTTAAATGGTATTATCACAGCAAATATTAGGAGTTTAGACATGTCCATAGTCTTTTGTTGAAAAGCTCTTGCAAACAAGGCAAGGGAGATGCATCTGAAATCCTAATATCTCGTGAAATAATATTAACAATGGGTCTGGCACATGTGAGCGTTCAGACAGGAGGCTGCCATATCCCGTGAGGTTGAAAGTGAGAAATATTTGAAAGACAAAGAGCGAATCGTTGAAATGGCAAGTTGAGACAAAAAGGGAGCTTTTCAGGCCGAGTGGTGCGGGCTCCTGGGGCCGGTTCTCAGCTCTGGCACCAACGCGCTCCTTGGCGCCGGGGATTTCTTGAGGAGATTCACAGAGCTTGAGCGTGTCCAGGGATCAGGTCCTGGCCTCTCCCACAGCCTCAGCTTTTTTCGTAGTCGTGAGTGCCCAGAGCTGCTATGGACTTTCATTAGAGCTGGGGATGCTCAGCTCTGCCGAAAACCAGATCCAAAGTGCCTTACGTTGCTTACTCAGAAAAACATGTGGCCACATTGGAAATATTCACCTTTCAGGCCACCATATAAGTTTCCCCCCCTTCCTTTTCCTTTCCTGTTCATCAGGAGAGATGCTACAGAAACTGAGAGTTACATAGGTGAAAAAGCTATGTTAAGGAGATGGACACTTAGCATATAATCTGCTTAGAGACCTCACCTGAGCTTTTGGAGATCCCGTGTTTTGACTCACTGCAGAAGCATATAACGGAGATTAATACACGTTTTGATTTCAGGCTTCTCATTTAAGGCAAATCTGTGGGTCCCTCTGTGACCAGTGGGGAGTGATGCTCTTCCAGAGGCTGATTTGGTGACTTTAAAGTTAGAGGGTTTATCTGAATCAGATTTTGCGGATAATTTTACTGCTCCCAAACCGTCTTTCATATCCTTTCGTGGTCTGTCAGCAGTTTGCAGTACGTTTTTAGTTTTCCTACTCTGACCTGTTTTATCTGTAACCCTGAGCACAGAGGAAGCTGGGAACGCTAATATAGGCATTTCAGTGGTACCCTCCATATAGTGAAAGATGGTTTAAATGGGCAAAATGACAGGGGAGGGTGCTGGAGAGGATAAAGTAACCTGAGGTCAGTCAGTTACAACTTTAGGAGTATAATTGTCTCCCCAGGTCTAGTTCAGTGGGGTTTTTTCTGTTGTTTTGTTTTTTTTCCTGTGGATTGTGCTTTCTGTCCTTATAACTATATACATTATTGACTATGTACCAGTAGCCAGTCTTACATTACGGATCCATTTCTGTTTATTTTTTTCCCCGGGCAAATGTATTTTATTTCATCATGGAAATAAACAAAAAAAAAAGTCTGAAGTTTTTATTGCTTCTACTTCCTCCTTAATACATTGCTCTTTCTGTTTTTATTTTTCCCCTTTTTTTTCTTCCGCTAAACTCCAAGGGGATGAAGAAGCATGAGAGGCGATGTTAAGAGCTTTATCAAACTTGCGTCTAATAATAATGAGATTTGCAATGGGCTTCTAAAGGACACAGATCAGAGCCACTTACCATAATGGCACTACAAAGTAATGAAGATTCAAGTGGTTCTTGTTAGATATGAAGCTATCAGAGAATTCGAACTCTTCTTGTATCCTATTGCTGGAGAAAAGGCCGTCGTTGATGCTGGGAAACGTTTGTTTATATTTTTTTGTTTCAAATGCAGGCAAAGCAGCTTGTCCTCTGTGGTGTTTGGATTTGTGGGACTCCAGGTGTGCATGCTGGGACTCTCCCTCCCATTAAACCTCTAAATAAAGGTTCTAATAAATTCCCATTAAAATAAGTAGTAACCACATTTAATGACCAGTTTGTTTGAGTGTTAACAGCCTGTTAGCTAACAAACTCGTCATTAACTGGTGCTAACTTCTCCCATCTTGTTTAAATAATCCCTTAGCATCAGCCCTGTTTGTATGAGGGTGCTCATGTAAAATCTTTGGTCAAGATTCCTTTTTTTTTTTTTTTCCTTTTCTGAGAATATTATTATCCAGTTTGGTCCTTTCTTCTCTGATTGTTCCATTCTTCCCTTTTCTCTTTGTGCATCAAGATAGCAGTTATATTTTCTTCTGTATTTTTTTTCCCAGATTTATCTTAAAATCTCTGCTTGTTCAATGAATTAGGTGACAAACCCCTAGAGGTAAGTTCAACTACGGAACATAAAACTCACAAATCAGTGGAGCTGTGGGCTACATCCTGATTATGTACAGAATTCAAATGAGCTTGGGGAACCCATTTGTGTGCTGTTAGAGGAAGCAGAAATCGTGTCCCCAGTCTGGCAAAGATAGCAATCCCTTTCTGCAAGTGCGAAAGAATGATTTATGTGTAAACTTGCATCACAGTTGCAGAACTAGATTCTGTGTATCCTGGGCTTAATTTGGCTGTAGCATTTGTTTTATACCACAAGCTGTCTTTGCTTCATCCTGTGGAAGGAAGAAAAGAGTCAGTTCCGTTCAAATAAAATCTTAAACTTTGGCCAACACTCAGATAAAAGTTGAAATCAGCCACTCTTGAGGTGATAAATTGTAGGGAAAAAAAAAAAAGAAGGGAGAAGAATATTTTAGAAGTATTTTTGTGTTGATTTTTTTCTGGCAGATTCCATACTAAAACTGGTAGGTAGGGGTGGGCAGCACCTCAGGAAGTTATCTGTGTGTCTCCTTACCTCAAAGCAGGATCAGAGAAAATTGTGAAACACCTGGCATGTCTGTCTAACGTCTTGAAAGATGTTCAGGAGCAGCTGCCCTGTGGCTTTCTTGGGCCTTCTGTTCTTGCGCTTTGCTATTCTTACTACTGTGAACACCAGCCTGAAATTTGCTGCACTATAAGCTCACTGAATATTATCCTGCTCCAAAGATATAGCGACAAATGATTCCTTCTGCTCTGTGGTAACGTACCATGGACTTGAGAATGTTGTCACATCTCCCCTGGGTCTTCTGCCCTTTAGGCTAAATAATCCCATCTCTCTGCCTTCTCTTCAACTGATATACATCTCTCTTAACATACAGGGCTCACAACTGAAGCCAGTATCCAGCTAAGATAGAACCATGGATATAACAGAAGGATTGTGTCAGGTGTCTTAGAAGTTATATTTTGGTTTATTAGTCCCAGTGCAAAGTATTCCTTTTTTTTCCAGGAGCATTAGCATGGTCCTGCTCAGGATCATCTGATGCGTCTCTGAAGATGTGCTGCCCAACAGTTGATCACCATTCTTTATTTTTGCACTTAGTTATTCCTGCCTATGTTACACTTGTCCTATTGCATTTAGTCTTTTTTTTTCCTACCTCTGTATTTCAAGTTGCTAGAAGGGCCCTATAGTCATGAAATTCCCACTGCAGCTTTGCAGATGCAAAATATCTGTGTTATTCAGATATGCACGCATAAATGTGTGTGCTTCCTATAACAAACAGTCTTTTAAGCAGTTTAGTGTCATTCATTGCAGTTTTACAGCTTAGTTACTGCCTCCCTCAATAGCTAGTAAAATAGACTGTAAAACTTCACGTTCTGTAGGCCAAAATAGACGATACTTCTGTTGTTCTGTTACATTATGAAAAAAGGGTTTGTGATTGAGCTGTCCTTCTGTCTGTTGGTCTGAGTGCAAGTTCCTCTCTAATAACTACAAAGATGTAGGCACTCATGTAGGTAGCCCTGTAATGGATAGAAAAGGTTGGTTAAAAATGACCACTTCTAAACTTACAGTGTGATTTTTATATTAAAACCCCAAGTTCTGTCAGGTCTTTCTACGCACTATCAGGCCACAAAGAATAGAGGAGTGAGTGCCTCCCTTGCATTGCTTTATTTCTTATCCATGAGCCAACGTTAATATGTGCACATTTGAGGAATGTTATCTGTGCATGCTTTTTGATGGCCACATCGAGCAGTTGAAACCAATGCAATTTGAGTCTCCTGATCTGAAGATGTCATCTCATTTTTCCATTTGCATCCTGTTACTTGCAATGGGAAGTGCACTGGAAGAAATTCAGCTTTTGGAAGATTTAGTGCGGTACTTTAGTATTGGCAGTTCAGCTGTGTACCATCTAAAGCTCTTCTTCAGCAGCAGACTTCCATTGTAAATAAACTGTTCAGCTTAACTGAGATGTCTTGTGAAAATAAACACAGTGCTTAAAGGGCTGCATATGCTTTTTTTACAAAGAGGCTACAGATTTGAAACCTGTGCTGCGGATTCTCAAGTTCATCTTTAGATGGAGATGATGCATTTCAGCCGGTGGGTGATTGCAGCCCTTTGGATGCCCTTAAAACTCTCTCGTAAAAACATCCAAGGACAGCGTGACTCTCCAGAATGGAGAGGCTGGAGTTTTGGCTTTAAGTTTTGTGGACTTTCCATAAATTAACCGCTCCCAGACTGCTGCTTCTTCCAGGACAGTTAGAAGAGTAAGTTCTTGGGACAGATGAAAGGTCTGAGTCTGTTGCTCCAAAAGACCTTGCATATAAAGAACTAGTGCGCAATGCTTGTGCAATCGGGCAGGTCAACTGGAGTTTTCAGTTCAATGAGACTTTTAGTCACCCTGCACCCACCGTCCCAATAATGTAGGATGGAGTGACTTTACAAAAATCATCCGTGTTAAAAGCCTCGAGGAAAAATCTTGAAAGACCCATCTGAAAATGGAAGATGTGGCAGAAGTGTGCTGTTTGATAGATTAGTTTCTTCCCTTTTTCTTTGAGCAGTCATCTGGCTTTAAATTACGTAGAGAGGAGTTATTTCTGTTAGACAGCTGGGAGCAGAGAGAACTTGCAGTCCCGCTGCAGCAAGCTATTAGATGATATTGGATTAAAAACCTGAACAGTCTCGCTGGAACGTGCTTGCATGTGGGTGCGTGCTGCCGTGCCTTGCTCAACTGAGACATAAGGACCAGTTTTTTAAAGACACCTGCAGAGGTACCAAAGCAAATCAGGTACAGAGGGGGCGAACACGAATGCCTCATTCACGGTGTTATGCTGCTCTCTGTTCTGTCTTACTCCAAGCAGAGAGTTATGGGTGGTGCTCGCATATTCCCGGAAAAGCTGGCTGTGTCTTTTTGTCACTGGAAGAGAAGGTGCATGGTAATTATCAAACCCATTTACTAAAAACTCATCCTCTTTTTTTTTTCCTTCCTTTCTTTCTTGGTTGACAATCCATCAGTGAATGATTTCTTCATGCCAAACTGTAATGACAGTGACTTCCCTCCTTTGACTTAGGGAGCAGGGGTGGGAAAAGCTGATACATAACCCATGTGCAACTTAGGTGAGGAGGAAAATGGAGAAGAAGTTGCCTCCTGTGTAGCTGGTTGGTGGTGCTGGGATAACTGTGATGTGCCTTTCCACGGAGTTTCCACATTATCAGTGGCTTGGATTGAGCAGATGTTTGGGCTGTTGTGGTCACTCTTCACCTTTGTCTGCAAGGTGCATCAATCACTCTAATTATAATGGGACGTGGGGCCAGCAACTGAAGGAGAAAAATCAACCCAATCCTAGGAACAATCTTTCTTGATGAATTTTCCCCCCCTAAATCGAAACAATTTGCTGGGTAACCCAGCTGGGGTTCATATGCTTTTGATTACTGTGGGCTATTTAGCTTTACAAAATGACATGCTGCTTAATGGACTTTTAATGGTTATAGGTTTCTCTCTCTTTCTTTTTTTCTTTTTTTTTTTTTTAAATGAGCTTCACCAGTTTGTTACTAATGCCCTGTAGAAATCTGGCGAATGGCCAGATTTTATGTAGGAAATTTTCTGGTTTTCGTACGGCAGAAGTGCAACCCATGCAGCCGGTGGGGATGTCTGTGTTACCAATCATACTGTAATGCCATTAAATAAAAGGGAAAAAAAAAGGAGCTAATTGAGTACCCTGCAGTCCTAATAATGGCAACTCAAAGGTGATAAAATTAACACTTTGCAGCTGAAGTCTTGCAAGAAGTCTGTTGTTCAGCCTCTGAAAGATGGAGTTTCTTAGGGCTCACTGTGTTTCCCTTGGCTGCTGCCAGGTTGACATGTCAAGTGAAGGTTCTGACACTACCAAGGCACAAGGTTATGTCCTTCTCAACAAGGAAACCGCAACTCTCGTAACATTTTGCTAAATACAAGGGTCTATGTTTTCAGCAATGACTATGCCTCAGCTCTCAAATGGTTCTTCTTAAAGGGGCTTCTTTATTTTCGGAGACTGAATCCTCAGCGCTTCAGAAAAGCGCTTTGTTTTGTAATTTGGAGATTCCCATTCTGCAGTCACTAATTGATGCTGAAAACGTGAGCTGGTAGTACCAGAGGGTCTTGATGGAAAGTCTGGGCATTACTTTCAATTTGCAGAAATTTACAGGGAAAGGAGATTCAATTACTTATTCTCTCTAACTGTTTTAATTTGGTGGTGAGATACATCTCTTTATGTTATGTATTCCCTAATAAGGATTATAATTCTTAATGAACTTATAGCTCTGCCTAAACTCTCCATTGAGCCTGGGCTGTCAGAATGGCTTGGGCAAAAGCCCTGTATCAGGTGCCAGTTTTAGGCAGGCCTAAAATACTGGGCCACATCCCTAGTCACTGTAAATTGGTAGCGATCCTGCAGAATTGGTGCAATTGAACAAGTTTATACAGAGTATCCGGGCTGCAGCTTCCTTTGGTGAATAACAAGCTCAGGGACCAGCTGGAGTAGCACCGAGGGGAAGAGCAGTGCTATCTCTGTTATAAATATATATATAGCCCGCAGGGTATATGCTTAAAGAACAGAAATTACTGTGTTGTCCTAAAGAGGTGGGTCTGTTTATGTTTTCCTGAGGATAAAAAAACTACATTTCTCTTAATTAGGAAATGGATGCTCTTACTCAGAAAATGGATGAGAATTTGGTAAACTGCCATCCCAGGCCAAATACAGAAGAAGCATAACAAATATTCAAGCAGTTCTTTGGAAAGGAGTAGAAAGTCATAAAAGGACGGGCTTCCAGCTTTATGCTTTGAGCCCAGCACATATTTAAGTCCGATTCATGGCTTTTAGGACAGACAAAACTCAGCTGACCTTGACTATGTTCCAGCTGGTGTCAGTTTTTCTCCTGGGCCTTACACTGGGCTCAGGTCACTTGTGAAGAGATCGTTCTGGTTTTGCAGCTGGAGCCCAGGCAGGATTTCCCACCCACGACTAACAAGAGCGGTGTCATGGTCTTATTTTGGGCCTTCGCTCAGGGCTCTGGTCTAGGATGCTCTTGGCAGCACGGCTTGAATTTTTATCATTAGTTTCTTAGTATGAAAATTCAAGAATACAAAGTTTAGTGAAATTCTGAAATGATGGAGGCACTTCAGAAAGGTGCACTCGACTTTTGATTAGCAGGGGCAATGGAGAGGAGAGAGCTGGAATAACCTGCGTAAAGAAAATTGTACGCAGTGCAATACGTATGCAACTTCAGCTATCAGAATGTACTTACAGCAATAATGTAACTGAGAAAAGGAATATTGTGGAGGCAAACTGCAGAGATTTAGTATTATTGACCTGAGCTTGTGAATCTGCGTAACCAGGCTGGAAGTGAGCACAGAGGGAACTTCTAGGCAGCTTCCAGCTCATGAGGATCTACCGACAGCATCTCTATTCTCACATTTCTCTGTCTGGAGGCTTCATCTGTAGACAACCAAGAGCTGGTTGTAATTCTGTCTCTTCCTTACATAGTTACAGTTTATTTTCAGTTGACATTGTGAAAAATGAAGGAAAAAAAATCCCAGCAAAAAGCAAGTTGATAAAATACCAGTTCAGTCTGTTGGTTTATTGAGTGATTGTAGTTGATGCAAATATTTAATTCCCTATTTGCTTCTGCTCTGAGGTTGCGGAATTCTTCATGATCAAACCAGGACAAATAATAACATTCTTATTTTTTTATTCTTAGGAATAACATAAACTCAGATATATAATCTACAAATACTTATCTGAATTTTGTAATTACTTTAGTTTGTGTCCTTTTCATATTAACTTCATAAGAATACTCCTATGAGGAAATTAATTTGGCCAGCTATTCCCAGAAACAGCAAGTTTAAATGAATATCAGAAGTTATTCAAAGGGAGCAAATTTCAAATCTTTAATCTGAATATCAGCATCCAGTCAAAATCGATCAGACTTCCAATGTCAAACATTTGCAAAGATGTGCTCCTAGCCAGCTGCAGCCAGACATCTTGATGGAAACTGTTTGAATTTCCAGGATATAAGTAATAGTAATGTTGAGTGATGTCTCTACAATCCATCTGTGGACAAATAAAATCATAATTCATGGAGCAAACCAGCTAATTACAGGTTGAATTCTATTTAAGGAGAAATAGCAACTCAAGATGTACGGGTCTAGAAACTGGATCTTGGTGAATTTAGCCGCAATGCTTTAAGACCTTACTACCAAGGATGTCCCCTGCGTTGGACGTCCCCATCCTTTTCAGGGTGATAAACCAGGGTGCCTCATGCTGCTTCAGTGAGCCCAGCTTGCAGCCTTGTGCCACGGCACCAACCTCTCCTAAGCTACTGGAGAGTGTCCGGAAGAGGCTATGAAGCTGGTGAAGGGTTTGGAGGGGAAGCCGTAGGAGGAGCAGCTGAAGCCACAGGGTTTGTTCAGCCTGGAGAAGTGGAGACTAAGAGGAGAGCTCACGGTGGTTACAGCTTCCTCACAAGGGGAGGAGGAGGGACAGGCGCTGAGCTCTGCTCTCTGGCAACCAAAACTGNTCCCTCCAACTCAGGACACCCTATGATTCTGTAAGGGGTTGAGATGGTGTCCCTGGCTGCAGTAGGCAGCAGCTCCAACCCCGAGACACATCTGGAGCTCCTATCTTGGCAGCGCATGTGTTTGTCTTGGTCCTGGGGCTGGGGCAGAAATGCCTAAAGCCACTTTCTCCAGGTCTCAGCAGAGCCCGGCTCCCAGAGACCCGAGTGACGTGCGGCACAAGCGTGTCCTGCGCAGTAAACAGCAGAGACAGCGATGATCACCTGTGGTTGCTGATGTGCTGTGCTAATCGCTGTGATGGGCAACTCACATACGGAAGTGAAAGCCCACGGAGTCCAGAAGTTTCCAACACAGCCCAGGTGTTTGGACTGTGCTGTTTGGAGCGGCTGCTGTCTGCTTTTTGTCATCCATGAGCGGCTCAAACCGTGCACCCCTCCAGCAGCCACAGGACTTAAATGTATGTAAACCCGTGTTCTTTTTTCCTCCTTCCTTCTCTCTTGACTGTCCTTTAAAGTTTTACATAATTTAATAGGAATAATTTGTTCCACATTTTAATAAGTGTAAGGAGGAAGACCATGGGGCTTTTCTGTTGTACACTGAATATATCTGCAAATGTATCTCCATTGTGTTCGTTGTCTGGGCTGAATTTGACCTGTTCAAGGTGGGATTTCTCAATCGGACCCACATTTCTTAGTACAAGGAGTGTATTGACTTCTTAGTATTTGTTTTCAGGTTTTTTTTCTAATAGTTTTGAAAACCACCATCATATTCTCAGGGGATCCTCATGTAGGAGGAGTCAGTCAGGTGTCTTGGATCCTTGTACAAATACATATTTCTTAAGTGGATAGGGAAATCTTGTAATTAAACTCAAAGGCATTTTATTTCTTAATGAATACTTTCCTGTAGCTGATGTGAGGTCCACTGAACTAATAGAACTATTTCTATGAAATGGCAGCAGGTTTTGAGTCCAGCTCTTACTGGAAGTGTCTCAGCTCTTCCAAACAGTCGACCCAATCTTAGAGTCATGGCCATTCTGAATAATCATTCCCATATCGTTTATAGCTCTGCATCTTCAGCTAATTAGGCCCACCAGCTTCATGGCAAGGTCTGAGTCTTTTCCCGATTCCTTTATTGCTGCTTTTGTGCCAGCTGGAGGACATACAGAGACATTCCTTTCCCTTGCAGGGCTGTTTTGGGTAGGAGACCCCCTACAGAACCCAGTTTGGGCTTCTTGCATGATGGGATGTAGCAGTGGCCATAGACACAGCGTTATTTCATATTTTGCACAGAATGTGGCCGTTTTCTGTCTCTTCCACCTATTTGTTCTCCTCTTACGCTTTTGAAATGGTTATAATATTTTAAAAATTGGGGTGTTCATTAGATTAGCAAAAGAGTTTCCCTTTATTCACAGAACAGCATCGTTCTACGGGCTGTGAACAGAGGAGCTTTGCGAAAGCCTGCCGGTGTTTTATCACGTCTCAGCTCTTATTTGAGCAAGGACTGCTCGTTTTTCCCACTGTAGGCATCTTGGCTTCTTCCGAGATGTGGCTCCAAGCTTCTGAAGGGCGTGTTCGATGGTGCTGACCGGCTGGGTGACCTCGGGCAGGCGTCTGCCCAGCGGTCCGTGCTTCACCTGGGAGATATTTTGAGGACGGGCTTCATCTGGTGGCCTTGCTGGTGCCTGTGGCAGAATTAGGTGGCAAACCTCCCAGGATCCCGGCCAGGAGAGTTGGGTTTTGGGTTGGGCAGCCTTGTGGAAGGTTTGTTGAAACAAAAAAAAATATAATCCAAAGCTTTTAATGAAAACAGTGACTTTTTGAAGATAATTTGTACTTGCTGATTTTTTTTTTTTCTCTTTAAAGCCCTGCATATGACTTTATCTGTCAGGAAAAGAAATAATCTGTCACTAAATTGTTGCTGTGACTAATGCTCTGTGACTAAATATTGTGAGTCCTTCAGCTCAAGGAAAATGCTCTAAAAGCCCTGAACTAAGGATCCTTTTTAGCAGAAAAAAAAGAGGGACAATGAAGATCCTTCCTACTTGTTTGACCACAAGCAACGTTGGTACCAGTGTGAAGATTTCCAGTGCCCGATATTGCCGATTGAATGATGTCTGGGAAAGATGTGGGCAAGTAATATTGTGCTTTATCACCAATGCTGTAATTGGTCTTCCTATTTAGTGCTTTATCAAATATGAAATGAGATTAATTTCAAGTGGCTTTGGGGTTTGCAATGAGCACTTCAGTGTTGTAGGACCGTTCTCCCATAGAAACCAAGGAGTTTGTGGAGTTTTGTTATTAATATAATATAAGGTAGACAGTGGCCCTTGATTCTGGAATTGTTTGGGTTTTTTTCACCCTTATAGAAACTTGCTGTTACCCCTTTCTGCAACTGGTATTTATAGGAGATGGATGAAAACAAGGCAGAGCTAGGGTGACACACCGAGGCACTGTCCCATTTCTGTGCCCATTTGGGATTTTAGCCCATGAGACCCCCAGGGTGGGATGTACACGTGCAGAGATGGAAATCCTGGAGCGCTGTTTCCAGTTTTGATCCAAGAGGCTTGTGTTATGGCCTCCCTACTGTGGCTGCATCCTCATGCGGTTAAAACAGAGCTTTTGGGGATCTAAAACCAAAATCACATGGTACTGAATTCTGCCTCAGGAATGTAAGGGGAGGGAAGGTGTGTGCGGCACTAAATCCATACAGCTGGGCTCCTAACTGGGAAACGCTTCGGTTCCTCTGAGATTGAAATGACGATTGAATCTTTTGGGTGCTGAGCCGAACCTTCAAAGCTCCAAACCTTTGAGCTGTGCTTGTGACATTAGCATCACTATCCTTTGGCTTTGAAAGCGGGCTTTATTTCAGTGGTTCAGTCTAGCGGTATTTTCTAAATCTTCCCTCATTGTGCAGCTCTAAAGTCAGGACACCAGCCATGTTGCAGCTTGCTTATTGCAACTTCCATGCAGTCCGGTAAATGATAAACAAAAGTCTTTTGTATCGTATTAATAAGCTTTCAACACTTCTCAGCGTGGCCTGTTGTCATCAGAGTAAATCATGTGTATCAAAAGCCCTTGTATGTGAAAGTTTGTTTTCATATCTGGCCAGCTTTTCTATTCAAACCCTTTTATCATCTTGTAATAAAAATATTTGTTTATTTTTTCAATAGCGCTTCAGTCATCATACAGGAACCGCTTCCCTGAATAGAACAGCACTTTCCTAAGGAGCTTTCTTTGAAATCATTTTGACTGGCCCCTCCTAGCTGCCAGTGGACTTTGAATCCTGTTTACATTAAAACAATAGTAGCAGCTTCATAAATAAACAGCCACACACAAGCCTCAAAGCCATCGTGTAATTGAAGAGTTAGTTTTCTCCTGCTCAGGCCCTTCAGTTTTATTTAACTCACTGTGGTTCTGGGCTAAATTTAAAATTAAAATTCTGTCTTTGCACTTAATGCGTAGATCATATTCTGTTGATGTGTCCTACAGTGAGAGTTTTGAATGAAAACATTGAGGTTCTGTTATGTCAATATTTTAGAACCAGCAGATATTTGCTAACACAAACAAACACTTTTCCCTCTCTCAAGCTACGGGGATAACATCTTGTCGATACCTGTGAGTAAATAAAACCCTAAGACCGAGCAACCTTTTATATGCTCTTGAGCTACTTCTACCTTTCTGTTTACTTTCTGGATTTCCTGGCTGCGAATGCCAGGTGATGGAATTAAGGAAATGATAGAGAGATTTAATGTGCTGGGTTGCCTAAGAATTATTTGCCAGGGGTCTTTTAAATCTCTCGTTTCTCAGATTCAATGTTTGGTCCTGGGCACTACAGGAAAATTTCCTGTGCTTGATTTTTAACCCTTTTACATTTTCTTAAATAATAAGCCCCTTTTTATAATTTGCAGCAGCTTGCTTGTTTGTAATTTCATGCTCAGAAATGGGATGCAAAAGCACCTAAGTAACTCCAGAGCTTAAAAGGCCTGCATGATACTGAAATCAGAATTAAACCAGCCCGGAGTCCACCCAGACTCTGAGTAGATGCTGAGTTAGCTGGACAGGTAAGAAGCTGCGTCTCTACACCGAGGACGTGGCCATGGGGGTGATAAATTACTTATCCCAAGTTAGACGTTGGTCTTGGGAGCAAACCCATACTGCCACATCTGTGTGACCCGATATCCACAGGGCTTCGCACGCACAGATGTGCTCACTCAGAAGAACCTGCTTGTTGGACCAGTTGTCAGTTTGCTGGCCATGGCCTTAGCAGCATCCTTGCCTGTTAGGGTGCCACACGGAGCTGTGAGTATAATAAATGCCGCTGGATGAGATGCTGTGCTTTCCAATTCCTTATGGAAAAACATACCCGTAACTGTAGGAAATTTCTGTAATCAAAGGAAATGGAATCCTTAAAGTTGCGCTGCTCATAATCAAGCTCCGGCTTCAGAAATTTGATAAAATACTTTTAGGCTGGACTATTTATTTTTTTCCCCCCACTCTGCAAGTGAAACGATGGCATCTTTACCTGGCCTGCCATCCTTCCTGGCACATCCAAAGGGGCAGAGGGCTGGGAACATGGCTCAGCAGTTGCTTCAAACGCCTCATGCTTCTCTCGTTAAGAGAGAGGTTTGGAAACATTTCCACAGCTCTAATTTGATCTCTGGGAAACCAAAAGGTTAATTGCACAATGTACAGGGGCAAAATAGATTTCCAAGAACATCTGGCACTATATTATTGAGTCTGAAATGAGATTAAAGCCGTTCTTCTGGGACACAAGCTCTTGCCAGCCACCATGGGGAAGGTGTACAAACTTTATCTGGGTTTAATGAAGACGTGGTGTGTATATTTATACATGCATACATGTATACATGTGTTATTTTTTTTTTTCTTTTGTTTTGCTTCTTTTGTCTGTGGCCTGTGAAATCTGGGCTTGGTTTTAACAGGCTCACTTAGTTTCCATGAGTCCCCATTATGGGACATTTTAACTTCCTGCAATAAATCTGAGTTGCAGGGTACCCGGTCTTTTCCCTTCTGCTTGAAAACGAAAAATCATCAGGCATCTTTCCTCCTTTATCCGCCACCATCCTTCTTTGCCACCTAGCAATAACCTGATGCTATGGAAAGAAATCATGGAGGAGGGACTATCAGGGGACATGATAACAGCTTTGGAAAGTCAGCAGCACTACAGGTCAAGGCAAACATTTGCCATCTCTTAAACACCAACTTTATCCTGAAGATATTCAGGAGTGTCATTAGGGATGGAAGAAACACTTCATTGAAAAACGTGAGCTGTGCTGTGTCCAAGGCAGGTGGGGAAAAAGACCCATCAAAGGGGTGCAGGGGTGGGAGCGGGTGGTGAGGAGGTGTCTCATTTCTTCTCCAGGAGTTTTCCTTTGCTGAGGTTGGCTATGATTATTCTCTCCTCTCCAGCTTTTCTAAGGATGAAGGAGGAATCAGTCAGCGGAAGAAATGGTAACGAATAATGATTGCAGGATCATCTCTTGTACTGGAGAAGTCCAATTGCGAGACCCTCTCTGGGCCATCCGTTTCCCCGAGCGGGTGGCTCACTATTACTGGCTTATCTGCCTGATATGTGACACTCCAGTATCTTTAATATGTCACAAGTTCTGACAGATTTGGCAGGTCTTTAGCTTGGAGATCAACTGCAGAGCTGCTTTGGTGAGGAGACTGTAGAGGGCAGTCTGAGACCACTGGTGACGGGCTGCTGCATCTGCCAGAGGTAACATCTGCCACCTGTGGGGTGCAAGACAAAAAATTGCGAAGCTGGTCTATTGGATTTACACTAAACGTCTATTTGGCTTCACCTTAAAGAAATTCTGTATAGGACTTCTTTTTCTTTTTTCTTTAAACTCCCCCCTTCCCCCAGTCTGCTGTGTTTGAAAACAGCGAACGCTGCTACTGGCTGAACAGCATGTTTTCATGCTGCAATCACTCTTCGAGGGAGAGAAGCAAGTTGTGTAAATCCTTCTGCTGACAGTTGAGACGATTTTTAGTCCGTTCACAATGGATTTGACTTCACTGTGCGGTGAATGAAGGTGCCAGCAAGTGGGGCAGTGTTCTCTGAACACTACCTTACTGCTGCAAGGTAGGCAGAGCAACCTCAGTGCCCGAAGCGGGGTGCTACCAAAGCAAGCGGAGATGATGGATGTGGCCCCTCTGCAAGGGGAGACAAGTCACAGTGTGCAAAACAGTGCAGTGCTGGATATGGGCAAACATTTTTTTGCTTATGTTATGGGGTGCAAAGCGAACTTGTCATACTGTCAGCCAGTTTGGGGCTTGACCCTCTCTGTTTACCAGCCCAAGTAGTTCCATCCTGCCAGTCTCACCAGGAAAGTGTGGTATAGCCACAGTGGGCATGTTAAATGCTTCAGTGCAAGGGCTTGGGTTGTTGGCGGCTCTGTTGAATGCGGCCATAGGACTGTCTAGCAGTGGGGTCACCAGCAGGGGACTTTCTCAGCGCAGTTGTTTCTCTATAACTGCAGTGTCAAGAGTCTCACTTTTCTGCATGAAATCTTTTGTAAGAGAGCATCATCTGAATCGATAAGCCGGGGGGAAGGATCAGTCCTGTCTGATTCTGAAATTCCTGGCAGTAAAGTTTTTAGCCTCTCTTTGCTGTCTGCAACAACCAGAAGAACAGGCTGCCCAGGGAAGTGATGGAGTCACCATCCCTGGAGCTGTTTAAGAGCCATTTAGACGAGGTTCTTAGGGCCATGGTTTAGTGCTAGAGAGAGGGTATGGTTGGACTCGATGACCCTGAGGGTCTCTTCCAACCAAGATGATTCGGTGATTCTAGTAAACACACTGCTACACAGTTTTCTTCTCCAGATCTGATTCTACCAAGTTGATTTCTGTGATTACTCTTCTATGTAGTCAGGATCGGTCATGCAGAATCTGCTCCTGTGAACACCTTAATGCATATTTTTATTCATGTTAATATTATCTTAGATGTCCTTAGAACACTTTGTGCTTGTAAAGTCACAGTCTGCAGAATTTGGTCCAGAACTTAATTTGATTTTTAAATACCCCTTCTTTCTAGTAAGTCTTTGCAAGGCAGGTTTTTTCATGTAGCTGCCCTGGTTTTGATACTGTGCTTTGCTTACGGTAGGCATGGTTTTTCTTGCCTGCCTTCTGAAGGACTTAGTACTTGCCATTATTAATTAAGCTTCACAGGGCTCCCTTGGAGGGGATGAGTAGCTTAGAGCCCATGTAAACTGAGGCAGAACAAAGCCAAGGGATTGTTTTCTCTTAGGTCTCACGGCAAGCCCCTGGCAGAGCTGGGAATGCAGCTCAGCTGTCCTCGTCCCCAGCCCTCTTCTGTAACCATCGGCAAGCTGGAGCAAATTAAACCCAGGCAAAGGCGGGTACAACTCCTCCAGCAAGCAGGGAGAATTGTGCCCATTGCATGAGCTCCGCGTTTGGCCCCTTGCCTGCACGCTCCTAGAATAACAGACATATGGAACATGTTGCCAAGTTAGGCCCTTAAATCAAGCTTTTATAAATGAGTTCAGGAGGAAAGGAGACATATTTTATTTCTGCAGAGAGAGGGGGATTGAAGGAGGTGGTGTTCAGCTAACCCCAAAGGGGGAAAGTTTATTAGGCCAAGTGGCCTTTTCCTTCCCTGTAATGCCTTCGGTTCATAAGTAAGAATTCACTTTGCAGAAAGATAACAAAATACCAGCCTTGCTTCCAAGTACACGTTAACACTTTCGTTTCAGGTGATCGAATTCGGGTAGGGACCCATGCTGTATCCCAGCTGTTAGACCAGATAAGCAAGAGTCTGTGGTACGGCCCGTGCTGGAGGAGGGAGGAGAGCTCCATTTTTAGGCTGGAGAGCACATATTCCACGCGGACCTCTTTTGCAACAGAGTAGGGGTCCAAGAATCCACTTAAGGCAAAAGAATGCTGCCATGTTAAACCCTTGGCTGTAAGCCTCAGTCAATTGCCAGCATCAACAATTGCTTTTCCCATGAAAAAAGGACATTTTCTGCTCTGGCAACGCGAACATTTTGTATCTGAGCGAAAAAGCTGCCATAAGGCTTTGCAGAAGCGAGTGCCTGCTTTTGAATCAAGGCAGGCTGTGCTGATACAGGGCATGGCTTTGCGCTGTCAACCTGCGCTGCGTCCAAGCGTCTGCAGATGCTCTCCTCCATTCTCTTTACATGTGAGCTCTGACAAGGTCCTCTCTGTTTGCTTTTCCCTGTTTTCTTTCTTTTTACCCCCTTCCTTTACGGGGTGTAGGCTTCTGAAGTTATCTGCATGTTACATTGTGAGTCGCTCAGATGTGGTCCATCTACTTCTGCTCGATTTCGTCTTACTAAAAATGAGCTTTGGCGGAAGGGAGAGTTTTAAACAAGACTGCTGGCTTTAGAAGGCTTTGCAGCCTGCAGCCATACCTATGTATCCCATATGCTTTTGTAAAGTGACAGTAAATGAGAGGAAGGGAGACAAGATGGCTTAGAGCAGGAATGAGATTGGCTGGTTGGTTTTTAAAGCTAAAAGAAGGGGGAATGAATCTAATTTGTGTGCATCAGGATCTTGTAGAGGCCTCAGAAACAGCAAATACAGAACTATATACTTAATGTTGGCATTTTTAAGTAGAATCATTCAAGTCCTACGTGCTCAGTCAGTCTCTAAAGGACTGTTGGAGGCAGTCACAGTGTTGTGCCTTTCCTCCTCACTGTTTTTGGATATTGTCATACTTAATAGGTAGAGGTTCACTGTTCCCATAAAAAGAGCTGTATCCTCATGTAAATGAGAGGTTTGCAACCTTTCTTTGCCGTTCTATCAGAAATTAAAATGAAACACAAACCCCCAAATTAAAAGTCATTCATTTAGGATCTACGTATAGTCTACCTATATGACTATAGTCGTAGTAAGTCAGACTTCACACGTCTTGAATGGAGGATGCTCAAAATGAACATTTCATAAGCATCGTGTTGGCTGAGATACATTCACATCTGTTCTTTGGGGAACAAACCATGTGTTAACCCGAAGTGGTTTTGGGAATTGACAAAAGTGAATTTTTCAGGCAGCTTATTTATGACCAAGAATGCAGTCAACTCTGTTCCTAATCGCTTCTGCAGACTCCTCCCTTTCTTCGCTTACAAAAGGAGATCCTGCGTGATGGAGACAGGTTGATGATAAAAATCAAGCTGCACTGAGTTGTTGGCAGAGACATCTGAAGCCACATTGAACTATTTACCCTATTCAGTAGTTTAGCAACTGAAAGGTATTTTTTGAATACAGTAAACAGCAGCTAACATTTGTGCTAACATCTTTATCAAGTTCTCTCCATAGGAATCTCCATACGCTAACAAGAGAAATCTCAGCCCTGTACTGGTGGATAATCATTGCTACGTCTGCTGTGTACGTGGCTACGTGTGCACAGGTCTGGTGACTTTCTAGAGAGAAAGAGCAAGTCAGAAGCAAAGAATGAATATCAATTTCCAGACTTTGCGCTCTTCTTTTCTAGCTGCTAGAACTGAAGCAGTCTTTATTTAGGGTTTAAAACTCAAATCCACCTGAGAACCGGCAAAGGTCATCTTTGTCATGATCACACTTGCTGAATCAATATTTTTTTTCCTAGTAAATGATTTCATTTAATGATCTCTTCCTGTTTCTTAGCTGGTGCTGACAATTGCAAGTGTGTTCCTTATTTACAAATACTTGCCTAGTGATTTAAGGCAATGAATCCTGAGCTGTATGCAAAGTATCTACTCTGATGAGTAGCTTTTTGTGGCTTGTGTTTGGATTTGGTTGTCTAGCTCATGCAATACTTACTCTGCACCCTGACTGGATGACAGAACTAGTTTAAACAGAGAATAACTAATACCAAGTTTACAGCAAACAGAACAGACAACTGACTATCCTTATTTGCATGTGAATGTGTATATTCATGTGAAGAACAGCTATTCCTTGGATGTTAGGTTTGTTCGGTTTTCTTCTTGATAGTACTCGTCTCAACCTATTGTATGTTTTTTCCTAAATATAGAAAAACAATTCAGGCTGTTGCTAGTACAAGGCATGACCCTAGTGAAGAAAACATCTCAACTTACTGCAGTTATCTGATTTTAGACAGCTCTTTGAATGAACACTCCCCGGTTACTGCTGAACTGAGGTTGTGTATTTCAATTACCCTGCATCTGAGAATAAAAATACCCTTAGCAGTGCATTTTTGTGCTGTTGTTCAGGGAGGTTATCAAACGTATCAAACATGCTTGACCACTTTCTTCTCTGGCCACAGAGCAGTTTGTTTTGGCAACGTCGTGAAGATCCTTGCTTAGTATTGACTTTCGATGCTGATTGAGGCTGAGACTCCATCTACTGTCTCCCTCAGCATTTTATTCTTCATTAATGTTTTGAGTGAATGTTGAAACCAAAAATAAGAAGTTCAGGCTTGAAATTGAGTGTGTTCTCTATTGCTACAGAAGTCCCCTGTTGGTTGATAGCTGGGTTTTGTATATTCTGAGGAGGAACAGGCTAACACCAACACTTGGAGAAATCAGTGTCTCTCTCCAGAATGTCCCAATGAGACCATCCATCAGTCAAGAATCTCTCTGGAAGAACTTCCTGGGACTGATTCTATTTATGTACGTTACAACCCTTTATATCAGCAGTGACATAAAAAAGGTCTCGAACAATGTGTATATTACACATAATCCTGCCAAAGCTTTTCTCTACAGCTGAATTCTTGCATGCAGGGATCAGTCCTTTCATTTGTATAATTAACAATCAGCTAACTTAACCCCAAACTGTAGATAGAGATTTTTTTAAATAACGGAGGTAGAAATATTTCACGCTAATTAAATAGGAAAAGTAGCATATGGAATCTAGTATAAGAGCACATGGGGGAAAGTCATCCCGCACTAAGTGCTGTGTGTGCTTACATTGCAGACATCAGGCTTATAACGCACGGTCTGACTGACAGTCTGTACACATCCTCAGCCGGTGATTGATAATGCAACCGAGAACATTTCAAATGAACGAAAGCGCGTGTAGTTGCTTTTGGGCTCCTTTTGAAGTGCTTTTAGAGCAACCCGGAGCTGAAAAGCCACTCCCTGCGGCTGCGAGGGTTTGTTTTCCTATTTCCCACTCACGCGCCTTGCAGCCAGGAATGCTGCAAAGGAGCTGGTGTGGGATCGCTCACCTGCGGGGCACGGGCCAAACCTGCAGCCCTTGCCCGGGCAAAAGTCCCATCGAAGGATTTCAGGCAGCATTTTGGTTTTTCTGAGAAGCTGCAGCCTTTGCTTTCCAAGGGAAGGCTGGCCTTGAGAACAAGTCGCGAGCAATAGCTTGCCAGCTGTGCGATGAGCTGTGAAGCTGTTCGTGCGCACGCTTGCTGCAGTTTTTGTGGTGGGGGCGAGGTATTTCAGTCAATCTGAGACTAAGCAAATAGGGTTTATTGTGGATGGCTGTTTGCACGGCGTTCGTGCTTTCCCCAAGGCCCGTCTCGGTGTTCGCTGAGCGCCGTGGGTGCAGCCGTGGTCTCTGCTCTTTGTCCTAATCCAAGACTAGTTTGTGCTGCTCAGTTTACCTTCAAGAAAACCTTTCCAAAAAGTGCCAGCCCAGGCAAAGTTTTCATCTGAGCGCAACTTGGTCCTGACTTGAAGGGCTAAGACTAAGCAACGTTGCTGTCTCAGAACATGTATCTTTCTCTGTCCTCCTGTTAACAACCTGGTGGACAATTTCAATTGAATGTGACAGAAAGAGGTCTCAAAGTTATATTATTCCAATATGCCTTGTCAAGAGAAGGCAGCAAAGTAGAGGAGAGAGAGACTGTTAGTGTCTCCACTGGGGAAAAGGCCGTGGTTTGAGCTCATGCTGTATTAAATTCCAAAGTGTCCACATGAAAGAGCCTTTAATAATCCTCCAAACTGGAAGAAGCTTTTATCAGAGCGTACATCTTTCTAAACACAAGGGAACTTGACCATGAGAAACAAACCCATAGAAAACCAGATTTCACACATTCTGTTGCTCACAAATTTTAATTTTTTTCTATTTGTTTGTTTGTTTGTTTGTTGGGGTAGAGTAGCTGATGCTAATAGCAGGACTGGTCCAAGAGCAAAATCTACGTATGGATACCCGTGGACTTAAGGTTTTAAAATGTTATTGGATCTAGGCTTCCCAGAATGGGCTTATTTGTGAGTAATGCATTCACTGGTGGCAGTAATTTTCAGGTGAGGAAAAATCCTGAAAGAGTTCAGTGGTGCATGTTGAGCATTCAGAAATTCACACACTCGCTGCTCAGCTCCAGCTGGGATGGATGGGAAGGTGGATTTCCCGTACCAGGCTCTGTTAAAGCTGGGGAACAGTTTCTTTCATAGCACTCCCTTCGCTCAGCTTATGCTAATAGAGTTTTCTTTCCTGTTCTCCAGCTCACCTAATTAATTTTTACCTGAACCTTATCCAAACTATCTGAACTTGTGCTTTCACAACTGGTCGGAAAACCTCAGACCTTCTAATGAAATTTCCTTTTCCTTCTGCGTCTGCCCTGGCCAGGAACACCTCAAGAACAGCCTTTCTTAAGTGTGTCTTTATTTCTGCTTCTCGGTAATTAGTGTGCGAGTTCATTAAGATAATGATTCAAATAAAGTTATTAAGATGTTTTAAATCTACATGAAATTCTTTCTAAGTCCAAATCTTGACTTGAATTTGAAAACTTGAGAAATCATTTGAGGCTGTTGCCCCATCTCACGGGGAAATTTGGAAGGGACCTTGAGGCTGAGCATACCCAATCTTCAAGGTTCTCTGTTCTCAGTATAGATCCAAATTATGGATTTTGAGCTTAGAATTGCAAAATGATGTAAATGCAGAGAACGGGTAAGCTCATTGGCTTGTAATGGAGCTGCCTTTTGAAAATCAGGCTGATGACACCAAATTCCTTTAAAACGTCCTCACTGGACAAAATGTGAAAAGGGAACCAGAGGCCTGATCCCCCTGTGGTACATGGGGGTAAGATTAGAGGGACTTAAATACTCAAGGGCTTTGCTGAACTTGTTGGCATTTCTCTTGGTTTATATAAATGTAAAATAAAACCCAGTAAGGGCCAACAGTTTGTGGCAACGTTTTACTTGGAGAAGATAGAAATTCTAGCTAATGTATGGGAATTACAGGCTGGGAGATATTAGACTAGCAGTTTAGAAAAGCCACAAATATTTGGATCGTGATTACACAACAAATCTGTGAAAGTTTTGTAAGCAACTAGTTGTAGGTATCAAGTTAAGCAGAAAAGAAAATAAAGCCCATTTCCTTCACAGCAAGATAAATAAATACAGTAATGGGAATAGTAACTGAAGTTCTAAAATGAATATGAAACCGTGTAATAACCCATATTGACCCATGTAATGAATAGCATCACGGAAAATAAAATAGTAACAGAAACTTTTGGAGGAGTGGGGCTTTAGCCTTTGTTCTTTATAGCTTTGTCTAGATGGTCCTTAGATCTCATCTTCAATAATGATTTATTGCTGAATTTGAATGAGGCAGTGTAATTTTACCAGGTATTCACCCTCCTCAGACCCCTCAATCATGAACGCATTTATTTAAAACTCTATTTTGTTTGCTAATTTGGCCATCAAATGTTACTGTTGTTGTTTTCCTTGGGTTTTACTGATTCTATTTTTTTTCTTTGGAGGTGGAAGGGGAGATCCCTTTTGTATCTGGGTTTGGATTTAGTCTCTTTCCCTTACGCTGCAGGTCGAGGTGCCTGCCGTTCGTTGGATGCCCTGCCTTGGCACTGTTCATCTCAGAAACTTTTTGGCAGAATTTGTGAAAGATTTTCCATTTGTTGGAGGGAAGCACGTGAAGGCTGCAGGGAGATGGCAGCTGATTCCACACCGGAACTCCCAACCACTCCAGACACCAAAGGGGAGATAAGTGGGACGCTACTATAGAAACAAACGCTTGAAATTGGATTCATACTGTTAGGATTAATGATAGGAGGTAGAGGAAAACTGGAGCGGCATTCTTAAGCCAGCATAGTTGAATGATAAATTGCATTAAGGCACTGAAAAGAACAACAGCTGCAGTCAATGAAAAGCCAAATTTATCTACATTTCTCCGGCTGATCAGTTGAAATCATCATTGAGACTTCTACTTTGTAATGGCTTTTTTCAGAGAAACCCGGAGCAAGCAGAGAAGTAAAAAAATTCCCGAATGTAGAGATGTCCACGTTTATTTAGCCAAATTTGTATAGCTAGTGAACCCTGATGTTGCAGAATTCCATATTGCTGCTCTCAATGGGGATTTTCAGTGGAGCTTGTTTGAGAATATACATATTTTTCCTAGGAAGGTGCAGTAAGGACCCTCTTTAAAAAAGTGACAACTGTTGCAGTTTGGAAGTTCAGTATCTAGATGAACTTTTTGGGTATGTGTTTGGAAGGTAAGCTCTGCCAGAGTGCCAGGGAAAATAGGTTACTGTATGGACGTGGGTCAAGACACTCACAAAGGCCTCTCTGGACTTTATTATAGCAGCATTTGTAAGTCTCCATTAAGATCAGATATAGGAGGGATTGTTATCTCCACGTAACAGCAGAGTGATTAAGATGGGGGTGATTAAATGACTTTTCTGAAGGGTGTTTTGGTCAACTGTAGCAATACAAGGACTTGAACCCTCTATACTAGTGGGTCCTGTCCAAGTTTACCTTTGTTCTCCTTTCGAAACTAAGAAATAAGAGACTTCCCACCCTTCCGTGGTCCCTTGCTCTAACCGTATATCACCTAATGGTAAATCAATCTTTTGCTGTTGATGCCTCAGCTGGGATTTGTGATGTCTACAAAGTGCTTTTCCATTATGGTTTACTGTACATACAGTTGCTGCTTTTCCACAGGAATGAGAAGAAGGGGTAGCGGGACACGACTACTAAAGAAACAGGCAAATTTCTAAATATGAGTGTGTTAGTTCATGTTGGTAACCACAGAATTTTCTGATTTGATATCGCATCCAAAAGTATCTTCTTGATGTTCTTTCAATACCCGTTAGGGTCTGACCTGAGCGTCATCTCTAGCAGGCAATGCAGCTTCCAGAGGGCAGTGCAAAGTGGCTGAAATTCTGTGATGCTCCAACAGCAAAAGGACACTTGTGGCTTTTTTTGTTTTCGTATCAATATCCTCTATAAGCAGACATAGCCTGGGAGGATGAGGAGCTGCGCACACACACCAGGAGGCAAAATCCCCTGTCATCTTTTAGACATGATCAACATTATCGTCTCAGCCTGGTGGAGCTTGTTAGCTCTCTCCTGCTTAGTGCCAGACGACACCAGGGTGTGAGGGATTCCCTGACACTCGTGTGTGCAGGGACCTGGTTAAATTGTGTGCGTTTTCAGTGGTGCCAATGACAGGATGAGGGGCAATGGGCACAGACTGAAGCACAGGAGATTCCATCTGAATATGAGGAGAAGCTTCTCTACTATGGGGGTGCCAGGGCCTGGACCAGGCTGCCCAGAGAGGCTGTGGAGTCTCCTTCTCTGCAGACATTCAAACCCACCTGGACACATTCCTGTGTGATCTGCTCTGGTGAACCTGCTTTAGCAGCTGGGTTGGACTGGGTGATCTGCAGAGGTCCCTTCCAACCCCAACCATTCTGTGATTCTCATTCTGTGAATTTTGCTGCTCGGGCAGTGGGCGGTTGTTCGGCAGCTCTGCAAAGCTCCTGCTTTGGACGGCTGGGCGGCGTGGCATCTCCTGACTTTGGGATGGACTACATGAACCCAAGGAGGGAGGACTGGCTCCTGGTCTGCCCAAGGGAGAGAACAGAAATAGCTTGCGTTAAAGGAGGGGAAAAAGAAGAGCTGATGTTTCTCTTCTTCACCTCACATGCCTCCGAGTGAGGGCTGAGCCCAGGATGAATTCAAGGTAGAAGAAGGAAGTCCAAAGCAGAAGTTATTCTGAGCATCCCACAAGGCTGGAAGGGAATGGTGCTGGGGTATCAAACAGTGCTGTGGCAGCCTACGGGAGATGGTTGGGTTTGCCTTCTGCAGCTCCACAGCCCCCGTGTTACACATCATGTGCCACCGACTCGCTCGGGCTACTGGCCCTGCTCTGACCTCCTGCCCGAGATGGTCCCGCAAAGCTGATGGCACCGGATTCCTTTCAGACGTCCTCACTGGACAAAATGTGAAAAGGGAACCAGAGACCTGTGTGTCTGGCATGGAGAACAGAGCTGAGAATGATGCAGGCTCGTGGCAGCTCCAGAATCATAGAAACATTTTGGTTGGAAGAGACCCTCAAGATCATCAAGTCAAACCATAACCTCACTCTGGCACTAAACCATGTCCCTAAGAACCTCATCTACGCATCTTTTGAACACCTCCAGGGATGGTGACTCCACCGCTTCCCTGGGCAGCCTGTTCCAGTGCCTGACAACCCTTTCCGTGAAGAAATTTTTCCTAGTATCCACTCTGGACCTTCCTTGGCGTTAGGACGTGGCGACGTTTTGTGAGGGAACCTGTTGAGGCAACTGACAGGAAGCAGCTTTGTCCGCTGGAGCAGGAGGGAGCTGTGGTGGCTCTGTCACCCGTGGGTTGTGTAGCGCCAATGTCCCCGGAGCGGCCTGCTGACAGCTGGCTGTCCTCCTCTGTCCCACCATGGGACTGAGACCAAGGAAATGGTTCGTAAATGTGAACGTGGGTATGTGGGCCTCTGCTTAGCAGGTGTGTGTGATACAGCATAAATGTATTTCATATTTCCTCCAGTCATTTTCATTATGATGTGACACAGTCCCCATAGTCTTATGGGAATAATTCTATGCTAGATAAGGATATATTTTTTCATATTTTTTGTGGTGTTAAGTATGTTTTATTTAGGGCTGTACATGTGTGCGTATGTGAATTTTTCTGTGGTTGGCTTATAACATTAACCTTCCCAGGAGCTCCCCAGTCTTGTGTTTAATTGTAAGTACTTAAAAAAATGGAATATAAGCAGGTCGTTCTCCTTCGCTTGGATATTTTTCTACAAAATACAGCTGTGGATCACACTAAGAACCAATGTTTTTGTGGTATTTTCTCTAGTTGTTCATTAGGAACTGCTGTTTTCTCTTGTGTTTCCATCCATTACCAGCCACTTACCCGGCATCCGGAGCCGGGTCAGTGATACAAGGTTGTTCTGGTTTCCCGGTGCCAAGGGAGAGGAAGCCACCCCAAACCTTGACCCCCTTCCCTTTATATTCACCCCTTCAAATTCCTGCAGCAATAGTTTCATTTCCTGAGCAGCCCAGTAACACCAAGAACTGAAGAGTGAGTGTTTAACTGCCTTTTGTTTCAGCCGGTGTTGTGTTTATTTTATTTTCTTCTTTTTTTGATTGCATTCTGCAGGGCTAACAAGGGCATATTGAAGAGGCAACTCAACAGCTACTCTGAAAGGTTAAAAATGGCCACTTTGGAGTTGCAAAGTAAATGAGAGTTTCAGCTCTGACTTCGGTGCTATTTAATCGCTGAAACTTTCTGCAGAAGAACATAATATTCTGTTCTCTCGGACCACATTTACTTAACTTGATCAAAGGGAGGAAATACTTGTTCTCCTCATGGTAACCGAATTAAAAAAAAAATCACATTTTGATTTGCCTGTGTTCATGTGTGATTCAATCTTGAGGGCAGATTTTAATCTAGTCTAAACGTGCGTAACTCCATAAACTTCACTGAAGTTGTGCTGATTTATAGCAGCCAAAAATCTGGCTTTTTGTGCTCACGTTGCACCAGCATTTGGATGATTGAGTAGTATTTGCAGGAATATGCATGAAAGACAAAAGATATACTTTGTAATTCATTTGTATTATTTGAGATGTGTGCCATGGTGCTTTGATTACTTAAGCCTTGTAATCAGATATTAAGATGGTCACAAGATAGCATTATGTTAAAAAATACAGTCTTCCAAGTAGAATTTGTCCATTCTGTTTTCAAGAAAGCTGACATGTCTTCTTCAATGAAAAACGCTTTTCATCAAATCAGTGCTGAAAAACAAAAACCTAAACGAAAAACAATTCAACATGTGGCTTGTTACTTTTCCATGGAAAATTAGAAAGAGAGGAAAAAAAAAAAAGTGTGCTGGAACCAAAAAATATTTCCTGACCAGTCCTACTTAGAGATTCTTTTTCTTAGGCTGTCGGTGCCATTTCTTCTTTGCAGGAATACTTGAATAGCTGCTGGCTTTGTAATGCAGTTTTTATGCAGGTTCTAGTAATGATGCCACGTGGTCCGTAGCACTGGCCGATACACCCTGGACATTAAGTTCAAACGCTGGACGTTCACAAAGATCCCTTTGTTAGCTGGCCAGAAGAAATTCACAAAGGAAATCCACGTGTAATTAGGATTAACAAATAGTCTGCAGAAATGGGTGGCGTTGGAGCCAGCTCGCTCCTCTGGCCCTGGTTTGTTTCCCTCCCTCAGGTTTTGCTGCCTCTGCAGCACTCGAGACCTTAAACCTTTTCATTTATGGAGCACTCGGGCCGAAATGACTGTCCTTGTGTCCACATTCACTTAGCGAAGGCGATCTGCTTTTGCCAGGTGTTGTATTTATTTTGGTTTTCATAGTATTTTACGTATCAGTACGACAACCCCTTTTACTTCAATTTTCCAGAAGCTTTCACCAGAATTAGTTTCTATCAAACCCTGTTAGTTGGAGTATGTTTGCCTAGTGTCTGTTTATGTTTGTGTAAAATAACAGGCATTCCCTCTAATTTCGCTTTTGTTTCCTGAAATCAGGATATTTACAGATATTTCAGTCTTTTAATCTGAAGTTCATCATCTTCTTTCCTAGAAAGTGTGTGCGTTTGGCTATGGTATAATTTTCTTTGGCTGTTTCAGCGATTAGGATGATTTTTTTTTTCTCTGATAGGAACATTCACATTTGTAGAGATAAAAATGTTTGGGTTTCCATAATTAACAAACCTTCTGTGAATAACTCAGTTACCTAGCTGGTTAGGCACTTTGAGGGGAACTATTTGACCACAGTTACTAGTTGCTCACTAGGACAGGCAATTGAGTAGGGTGAGGAGTTGCAGATGATAGGGTTTTCTTGGCTAAATTGTTAGCAGGAATTAATTCAAAACTTCTGTCTAAAATAAGCAGTGCTTATCTCTAAGCCTGCCTGACGAGGATCCTAAGTACACATGGGCACACGTAAATACTCATTGCAGAGCTAATGGACTCATTTCCTTAGCTTGGGTGAAACCTGTTAGTCTCTCATTAATCCAAGCCAATAATCTGGGATAAAAAAAACCCCCACAAACAAACAGGTAATGTAGGTTTTGAGGGCTCATTGCTGCTAAATCTGTGAGTGTGCAAAGTGGAGGAAAAAGGAAGAGTTATGCTGTGTCTTACTGAGTCCTAGTACACCTGTGGCACAGGGACTGGTGGTTTTAAGTGTGAGGATATAGGGAAGATCAATCTGGTCACGCAGGATTGTGTTCATCTTGTTCGCTGCGATCTCTTCTGTGTGCTTGTAATAAATGGTCTAAAAAAATCTCCTAAAAGTTTTGAGTATGATAGCTGCTAAATTTTTCTAACTAAGGGGTGTCAAACTCATTTTCAGTGAGGGCCACATCAGCCTCGCAGTTGCCTTCGAAGGGCCGAATGTAATTTTAGCACTATATAAATGTAACTACTCCTACATTTCTGTTCAGGAAACATTAGCAGGATAAAATTTTCCTTAAGCTCCTGCAGAAATCCTATGATGCCAAACTTAAAATGCCGGTTGTCCAATGCTCCTTGTTTAATGAATGGAGAGGTCAGTTCCGACGGCCTAATTTAGATTAAAGTTTTGCATTGAGGTGCTTACCTGCTTATTCAGTCAGAGAGCAGAAAGAATCTCAGGTACTTTCCATGTGTGGTCACCTCCTGCCAGAATAAGCGACAGGAGCTGAACACTTGCAGACAGCTCTTCATCACCAGTTGGTAGACCCAGCCAGCTTTAAAACTTGATTTAATATTTGTTATGAATTATCCGCTCAGTACTAGAAAGTGAATTCTTAGTTTGCCTAGTCATAGCCATTTGCATGTGTATTCCTGAGGAACAGTTTTAGATTGAGAAGAAGGAAGGCTTTTTACTTGAATCGTGAACGTGACGATGGGATTTTAGCAGCGCTGCTTACTGGTCTGCCCCTGGTCTTTATCATGAGGTGAATTCTTCCCTCCATTGGTGGCAGTGTCTGTATTAAGTAGGATCAAGATTTTACCTGTAGTGTTTTACAAGGTAAGAACTTGCATCAAAATTACATACACTTTGCAAATTCCATCCTAGGCTCCTACCAAGCTACTTTTGTCGTAGTACGCAGGGATTTCTGGAGGTCTCTTTCTTGGCAAGCTGTTTTGACTCAAATGCTTCAGACAGCAGCCTTGCAATATTGCCCTCTGTCTTGCCCATCTTCCTTATTGGATTAGTTTTATTGATTTCAAACCTTTGATCCTTAATATCCCATTAGCTAATAGAGTGATCTAGCTGCATAACAGTATCTGAGGAGTGGCAACTTGTAAATGAAGTACATACTTCTTACACAGTGTTGTGCATCGTTATTTTATCTGAAATGACATCGAATTTGGCATGTCGGGCTCCATCGTGTTATTGACTAGTCTAACACATTTTTTGGAAAGCAACCCTAGCCAGAAGTTACACCCTGAAGTAACTCTGCTGTGTGTCATTGCTTCGTTTTGGCCAAATTATCCCTGGTCTAACTCCAGTCAAGTCAACAGAATAAGTGACTTTTATCCCAGTGAGGGAAAAGAAGGTGAATTTACCCTGTGATGGAGCAGCAGAAAAAGGGAGCATGGTCGCCTTTTCTATAGGAATTTATCAGCCGTTGCTCATAGGTGTCCCTGGAGTTCTGCTTGTACCGACCAGCCGCTCCTTAGACTGAATGAGAAACTTCAGAATGAACACATGCTATTCTCACTTAAATGCCTGCTGTTGGGAGTCTGGCATCCACACGGTGCCTCCAGTTTCTCTGTTTTCAATTTGGATTCATCTCCATAAAGATAAAGCAATAACCTGATTTCAAGTAGTATAAACTGCACAAAATTAAATCTCTGACATGGACTTTGAATACTGATATCCTGGGTTGCTATCTCGCTTGGAAGGTGAAGGGAAATGCAAAGAGGAAACGTATTTATTTGAAATGAAAGCTGCCCTTATGCCAACCCCTCATCCCCCACACATATAACAACTAATTTCCAGGCCAGAAATACTTCATATTCCTCCAACCTTTTTGGCCCTGGGGAAGAAAGTGTGTGTGTGTGGTGGAGGGGGGAAAACTTTCATTTGCTGACCTGTGAGAGCTGGATTCAAGAGTCTGTATTCAATCTTGCCTTTGGTGATACGTAGCTTCTCCTACATATTTATTCTTTGCCACTGGCTATCAGATCTCCCCCTAAAGCCTGTGTCAAGATGTCAAGTCTAACAAGTGGAAATCACAATAGTCAGCTTTACCTCTTTTGTTTTTACTTGTGTACTTGTAGAAACCGGCAGTTCCTGCAAGCACTTCTGTGTGGGGAAAATGTGCTTGTTTAGCAGATTGCTTTGATTCTCTGAAGGGTTTTGCAGACCCTTGAGTCCATCCCTGCAGGGAATTCTACTTTTCAACTCTCTCCGCTGGTTGTGCAGCTCTCTTCTGATCTGGGTTGTTTTTATTAATTAAGATCTTTGAGTCGAGTATCACAGCTGAACAGATACCTGCTGGTTTACAAGGACTCAGCGTAGAGGAAATCTGGCTCTCCAGAAGAGGAATAAAAATATTTGTAAGTGGACACAGACATTAGGAGATGACAGATAAGAGACGGCTAGATGGATCAATAGGAAATTGTATGGTAAAATATTTACTGTAAGACTTCTGGAGTGTGAATGAGAATTGATGTCTATAGATCCCTTGTGGCACTTCTGTATAGCAAGCTTAAATTCTGTTAAACCTGACCTATTTCAACAGGTTGAATTTAACATTTTGCTGGATGAAAAGAAAGTGTGAAATGGACAGAATAGGTTTTGTTTGTGAAAGACCTTGAGTTTATGTTTTAAATACACTAGAGGTGAAGTATGTTGAATAAGTTTGGACTATTTAAGGGCAGAATCACTGAGGATTTTATTAAACAAAACAGCAAGAAGCTTTGTCATTCCAAGCTGGAAATGATGCCTAGCTGAGCCAGTAAAACACACATCAAAGGTGTACATATGGGTTACATTTTAATATTCTTTCAATATCATTATAAAGACCTGTTACTAATTTTAAACTGCATTGGTAAAAATGATTTTTTTTTTCTTTTTTGTCTTTTCTTCTATATTGCTAAATGATGTAAATCACTAATGTCAATTTTATGCTGATTTATGCCAGCTGAGGATCTGGCCATGAGAGACGTTTCTCCTCTGCATAATCACCCCTAATAGGGAAGGGAAAAGAGGAGGAAGGAACGGTGTCATCTGGATATGTGAATAGTTTGGCTGTAATACAACCCTGGAATAGGCTCCGATACAAAGATGGAAATATGGGGATTATCGTAGAAACTCTTGAGATAATCCTATAAATAGCAGAGGAAATTCTGGCTAGAAGTTGCCTATTGAAACCATTTTGGAATGAGATGGCTGACAGGAAGAGAATTTAAAGCCAGAAACCACAAGGCAGATCCTCACCTGGTGTAAATCAGCATAACTACATTAATTTCAGAGGCATTGACTTGAAAGAACTGTCATGATCTCCACCAGCTGAGGATCTACAACCATAGGTACTGGGTGCCAAATGCTCTCACTCACACCAGTGTAAATCTGGAGTACCTCAGCCGACTTGGTGGCATTATTTTGGATTAACGCTACTGTAAATGAGTGTAGGACACAGTCGTTTGTGTTTGGAGAGTGAAGACAATTGATTCATAGGATGTGAAATGTGTGTTTTTAGATCAAGGGATACATTTACTTGAGAGATTGTTTTAGTCTGGTGTTGCAGATGTAGGCCGTTTAACAACCAGAATTGCCTCGCTCACCCTACTGTTACAGAAAGGTGTTGACTCCATACAAGCATCCATGATGGTCTTGGCCCCATAGCCAGCACATCAATAAATAAGCTAATAAATTCTCCAAAAGTGGAGTGGAGAGCAGTATTTTGCTATGTATGTTCCCAATGTTGCATTAATAATGGCAACAATACATGGCCACTGCAGTTGAGCGTTACATCAGCATCACTAAGGGAAGAATTTGTCCCTGTGGCACGAAGGAAATAGTGGAGTCAGAAATGGGACTCCCTTGAGTATGTGTGTGCACATGTATGTGGTAAGGTCAGTCCGAATTCTACACACGTGAACAGGTTGACGTGAGGGGAAGCCTTGGCTTATCATCCAGAGCCATTGCTAAAGGACTGAGATTTTTAAAGTATGCTTTCATTTATGAGAATACATTTATAAACACATCTAAAGGCCTCTATTTCCCAATATATTCTGGTAATGTTACATCTGCTAGCTGCTATCTATTAGCACTTACGGGCTAGATCAGGCCCTGGAAGATGTTACCTGTAAAATACTTACAAAAAAGTCTCATCAACTGGGTCCTTTGTGGCTGCTTTCCCATCCTCTATAGCCAGGGGTTGTATGTGTAGCAGGGAAGGATCTTCCTCAGCTGACGTGGCCCTGGCAGAAGCAGAACAACGCATGGCTCTGCGTTTCTAGTTGGTAATTCCTAATGGATCTATTTTTGACATTAATTCATTAATATCTCCCGTGAGATTGCAAATATGAAGCAGTTTTCAAACCGTGGCTGGTTACGCTGTTCCTTTAACTGTCCTAATGTGCTTCTCTTTTTTAAGCACCATGTGTTTTAGCTGCTTACATGTGATAACTGTGTTTCAAGGCTACAGCAGAGTTTACACCAGCTGCTTTCATCACTGTGCTCTAAATAGCATCTAAACCAGAAGGTCCTGGTCTGGATTACTGAGCCTATATGGAAACTTGAGAAAAACCAGAAAGATAAATATTTCATATTATATCCAGAGCATTTCCTGTAGTTGCTCTGTTTCCTCTTGTACTTCCTACAGAACTTCTCTACCCTCAGCTGTCCTTTGCCTCCCACGTATTGTATTAACCTTTACCCGGTGTCCTTGAGCATCATCGGTTCCCTATGATACACTGAATCCTGCATCCCACGGTGCCTGCCTCTCATTCTGTGAACAGCACTGATTTTGACAACGCCGTGGTCAGCTCAGCTGCTGTTTCTTACAGGGAATTTAAAATAGTAATAATAGGAAGAACAAAAATAATGATAAGATGCATTTCTGTATTTTTTTTCAACTTGCTCGATGGGAAATATTATATCCCAAAAGCATTATGTAAAAATTGTGTTTCTGTAGCTGGATTTCTTTACCAAGTTTGACTTATCTGACGGTGAGAAGGGGCTTGAGGTTGCCACTTCTGTTTCCTTCAGGCGTCTAAAACTGATTTGAGAGTCTTTTACATTTTTACTTTCGTTTCACAACTGCTGTTGACCTGAAGGGAACTACGGACTGGATCGCTGGAGCTGGAGAAATGATCTTTATCAGCAGAGCCGCTGAAGTAGGGTTAACGTTATCAGTGGTATTTACCTTTGAAAGAACGGTACCTTTTGATAACTCTTAATCCCGACATGGCATTGGCTGGGTTTTTGGTCCAGGACTGTGTGTACACGAGTTGCACATACGCCCACAAAGACACCTTCAATGTTTCCATGGTTTGGAATTAAAATTCCCGATATGGTTATGAGAAAAGTAATCGAGTAAGGAGGATGTGGAGGAGGATGAAGGGCGATGATGTGGTGAAAAGGGTCTTATTCCAGGGCTGGGGAGATACAGTAGCCAGAGGGCTATATAAGCAGAGAGTGTAGTGATATTTCCTGTTTGTATACATATTTTTTCAAATTGTGTTTATTAGTAGTGGTTTTGCTGGTTGCTAGTTGGTTTGGCCTTTCCCTTCGTTTTGGGTGGGATTTATTGCTCCAGCTTTAGCTGTTTAAAAATTATCTAAACAACTTGGTTTGACTCTGTAGTAAGTGCAAAGAGAAAAGGCATCTCCAAAAAAGGGATTCATCCAAAGATAAGGATCTAGGAACTGAAGGTTGTGGGAGGAGTTTTTATGGAAGACTATTTTTTTTTTTGTAATTGTGATTTAGGAGTAGGAGGAAAATGAAAGTGTCTCACACATCTGGAGTGCAAAACTTATTATTCCTTATAATTGGCAAACCTCCCCTTAGCATCACGATCAGTCCTTCTGCAGACACAGGAAAGTGTTTACCATGGAAGATCTGATTTTAAACCAAAGCAACAGTGGTAGCAGAATTTATACAAGTATTTTACTCGATCTGTTTCCATCCATGTAATCTTAATTAAGTTTTACAAGTGTTTTAGTATCAAAATATGGCTATGTTTGATATCTTCTCTCTACAAGTAGACAAATATCTGAATAACTGGTGTAAATAGTAAATTAGCATGGTAGAGTGATTTCATTTTAGTTTTAAATGCAAAGGAGCTCTTTAGGGCTTCTGAAGAGGAAAAGACTACATTTTCATCTCACTGCCTTCAACAGACATGTAGTCTTATACCTCAGTTGATTGAGGCGCAGTTAAAAAAACCCAAACATCCGACATGTGTGCATGGATATCTGCAGCTGTCATTTGAAACGTCGTTATTATATTTCAATACTGCTGATTTTCTTAAAAAAACCCCTGTCTATGAGTGCGTTCAACATTTGAGTTGCTCTCTCAGAAGAGTTTAATGTGTGCTTCTTGCTGTTACCGTTCGCATGCTTCCATTTCTTGTTTCCATTGTGCGTAACTGCGTTTATGTTTGTAGGGATGGGCTGGAAGGGAACGGACTGCAGGAGTTCAGTTGGGGTCTGAGCAACAGCGGTCTATGGGTGAAAGAAATAAGTAAAGTTCATTTTTATGGATAAAATGATGAAATGCAGAATCATCCATTGTATGGATTCATAAATTAAATTCTTGTTTCAGATTCTCCTCTTTTCTTTCCTATGGACATTTTCAAAGCACCTCCACTATCTCTCCAGGGTCTTTATATGTCGTACCACGGATGAAAACTTTGGCTCCTCTTCTGAGCAAAAACTGCCCTGATTTTTGTGAAGTTTAGCACAGGCTACAGCAAGCAATAAATAGTAGTGGTGCTAATATTTTGTTTATATGAAAGAAGGAAAACCTCACCCATTTTGGGTTATGCCCTCAGTAAAGATGAACAATGATACTATTCGCTAAAGCAAATTTTTAATCATGGAGATCTTGGTACAATGAGATAAGATTAGTGATTTATTTATAGATGCCTCACAGAAACCACTTCATCAGCTGCTCCCGGGTCTATATGGCATCAATTTTCCGTGGAAACATCCCACGAGAAGTCATGAACACTGACGGGAAGGCAAGAAACCCTACGAGATCAGGAGCCTGGGCAAGGCTGGACAAAGCTCTGTTCATCAGGAGGGAGCAGGAGAGACAAAGGCAAACTAATTACAAGCATAATGATGAGTTCCGCAAAGCGGTGATGCAACAAATATTTCTCATTTTCGAGTGATGGTGAGGTCTTTCACCTCAGGCTTTATCCTGAAGGTGAGCTCTTAACAGATGTGGCAAAAGGGTGCCAGGTGCTCTTTGGATCAGTCGGTATCGATTACCTTTCATGCAGCAAATTACTATTACGAATTTGGAAAAATGCTTTTCTTTTCCTGGCTTCCAGGGAGTTTCTGAGCTGTTCCGGCTGGGGAAGCCCTAGAGCCACCCAGATGCAGAGCTTTGGATACGAGGGGAAACTTTCAGCTCAATTGGGAAGATACCTAGAAGTCACAGTTTTGTCTATAGGCATTCAGCTTCTGCCTGAATCATTTATTGGATTTTGCTCTTACATAGTAATAGTGCCTTGACTTTGCTTAGAAAACTTGTCTGTGTGACAACTGTTCGCTCACACAAATCAGTAAGGTAAAAAAAATTAAAACATCTGAAACTGAGGTTTCACACTGACCTGATCTGATTCTGATAAGGATTCTGATGATAAAGGTCCATCACCACAATGGGCTTTCTTCCTTTTCCTGTGGTGATTTTTGCCTTCCTGCAGAAAGTAATGTATTTGTGAGTAAAGTAAGGCCTTTCAAATTTAACAAAACTTCTGCTTAAAACTTAGATTAAAATATTATTATTATTATTTATTATTATTTTATATTAAAAGAATTTCCTAATTATTTTTACGTCAAGCCCAAAGATATTAAATGTAAGCTCTAATGCAAAAAAAAAAAACAATAGGTAATCTGTCACACATACCTTGGTGAAATAGCCATGAATTTAAAAGGCTTAAAATAAAGAAGTATAAAAACATACTGTGGTTTTTTTTCCTCATAGAGATTTTTCCATTTTGTGCTGAGAGAAGCTTTTTATTGTAAGAATACAGTTTCTGATCTGCTCTTAGTTACGTATATTTTGCGGGAAACACGTGCTGGCCCCTTTCTCTGCAGAAATATAACTATATCTCCCCAGCCTGTCCTGTGTCCAGGGCTCTTCTTTCCTGGGCCAGGACTTTGCGTTAGTCCTTGCTGGATTTCAGAAAGTCCTTGTCTGCCCTTTTCTCTGGCCTCTCGGGGTCCCTTTGGGTAACAGCCCCAGCCTGGGGGTGTATGAGCAGATCCCCCGGTTTGGTGTCATTGCAGATTTGCTGCAGCTGCTCCACATCATCTCTTCCTGGTCACCGATAAGGGTGTAAAACAGTCCAGGTCCCAGGATGGACCCAATAGCCATTTCCTTCTGAGCATGGTCATCCAGCCAGTGCTTTATCCATCTGGTTCTCCTTGTAGCTCAGATATAATTCCTGAAATTAAGCACGTGATTAGCGATGTCACGTAAAAAGTGAACAGGGAAACAGTTAAAATGTAATGAAAAGAAGAAAGAGAATTTATTTTTTCAAAGGGCTATGGAGTTTCTCTGTTGCATTTAAACATTTTCTTCTTTCCTGAGCAGAGGAAAAGAAATATATTTCCACTGTATTATACAAAAGAATGTAATACTCATCAGCTGCTACAGAAAAAACACTTGTGATACAGGCAACATGTATAATATTTAAAATCGCTGTCACCGATAATCTTGCTTTATGTCATTCAAGGCTTTTAAAGCTGCTCTCTGAGTAGGGATCAAACGCATAAATGATATTCATGTTACAGTCGGTCTATAACTCTGATTGTCACTGTGATTTGCAAAGGGAAAAGTATAGGCATTCACAGCAACCTAAATAGTATTTTCTTTTTCTCTTTGTTATAATCAAATGCTCACCTTTAGATTCAAAAAATCTAATAATGACTAATGGGCAATGATCTTCTGGATTAGCAGCAGCGCATTCAATATCTCTTTGAGCAGCGATTACCATCTTTTTGGGGGGGATATCAATTTAAAGGTCAAGTGCTTTCATAAAAAAGGTGATTATCCAGTATTTCATATACGGAACAAAAGCTTAGCAGGATTCATTGTGTGCCAGTTTCTTTTGTAGATAGCATATATGCAGCGAAATGGATCACTTAATTATCTACCTACCTGTCTTCGGGGAAGGTATGTGACCATGAATAGAAGCTGTCAAAGAGGTACTTTGCTTTGCTTGTGATATTTAATCAATTACTGTAATGATTGCAGGTTATAAGTTGGCTTTTTTAAAAATAGGCAAAAATTTCAATTACTCTTGTGCCAGCAGCCAGGGATTTGGTTATAAATGGGTGATTTTATTGGGAATGGAAGGAAGAATGAAGATGAAAAGGAGAAAGGAACAAAACGGGGCCAAACTCATGGCTGATCCCTTTCTCTTTCCTTTCAATTCTTGTACTGTTCTTTTACAACCTAGTAAAGTATTCTGTTTCTCAGATGTGATAAAAACGGTAAGGGCTATATTTAGAACAAATCCAAGCAAGTGAACTTGAAGCTGGTTTTATCCACCTCTTTTTTTAATTACTGTTATTTTTTTCTGGTGGATTTTTATTGGCTACATTTCTAGTTTAACATAATTGGAGCTATCTTAAATATATTCAATCAACACCTCTAGCAAAACTATCGCATTTCTATTTTTTCCCAACTCATTCTTTTTCCCTCTTTTAAGGTAGCTTTCTTACAGCTGAGGAAAATCTCATTTGGAAATATGGATTACTGGCTTAGTTTGTACCTGTTCGTGTTTGTTCTGTTTGTGATTTTTTTTTTCTTGGATCACATCCTTTTTCCTACTGACGTGCCTACCATTTGCCAAATAATTCATGTCTGTTTGATCGACTGCATTTCAAGAAAAGCTTCCTGTTAGTGATTTTTTGCTGGGTATTTGTGGGGTTCCGTTGGTCACTTTACCTGATATTGTTACTTTTTCCTTCGTGGGACAGAAACTTTAAAAACTGGATAATAATAACTGATGCCCAGCAAATATGCTGGTAGCACTGGATCATAAAGAACCTTTGTGGTTCTCTGAATAAAATTTTGTATATGGAAGAAAAAGGTCTTTATGTGAAGTACAGCTATGGCTTGGTCTTTTGTACAGAGATCAACACTGGAAAGTAAAGGGTATGTACCCAAGCAACCACATGCTAGGAAGATTTTTATCAAATGCTTTTGATAAATCAAATAGTTCTTCCTTTTTTTTTTTTTTTTTTTTTTTAATTAAAAT